>JAJVSH010000168.1:2686-32173 GCA_021460005.1 Tetramorium alpestre | reverse complement strand
GTGTGTGTGTGTGTGTGTGTGTGTGTGTGTGTGTGTGTGTGTGTGTGTGTGTGTGTGTGTACGATCAGGTCTAATTGCGGCACGGTACGTGATTCGGGGACGGCCAATCGTCATCGCCCTGAATTACGGAGGGTGCTTAAAGTGCTCGATATCGCGCCGTGCCGTTGGCCGCGCACCGACCGCTCCTTGAGGCTGATCGGGCCGAGCGTTTGCGCTCGACAAACGATGGCGCATGCCGCGTTCAATGAAAGTTTGTTGGCGAATTCTTATAACTCCGTCAACCAACCCCCGGCGATCTCTCCCGCGACCTTTACACTACGCTCGGCAAGTCTAATTTAAGACTCATCCATTCAACCTTTCGATGCTCGAGGTGCTTCGCGGTTTGCTAAGTGGCTTGAATTTCTCCAACTCTCTAATGGAGGAGAGCGATACACAGTGCGGAGAGACACGCTATAGAGATAGCTCCAGAAATATCCATTATCGCCTAGGAAACATCGATACCTGTCGTCCTTATGCATGAGCATACCGAAAGGATTAACCTTTATCCAAGAAACGCGTAGCCGTTGGACTGTTTACAAAGCTTGAACAAAAATTATCTTTTAAGGCTCGATTCCTGGGTTCACGCGATTCTATTTAAGCCTCTGATTTTATAAAAGCCGCACGCGTCTGTGCGTACGTATGTAATACTTTTACGTGTGTGACATGCCCTTTCCGCGGAGGAAAATAAAATACTGCATTAGAAAAATAGCCCGCCAACGTCCATCTGCCTATATTTTTAAATGCGAAACTGCCGGGATTATTATCCGTGATATTTAAGAATTTCGGATTTCTGTCTAGTCTCACGAGAACGCACGGTCGTAAAAGTTCGAGAATTTAGTTTTCTCAGTTTTATAATGCCGGCAAAAACGTGTGGACAAGTCCGCGATAAGTTTCTGCGACCAGCAAACGCGAAACTTCTCCTTTTACTTATTCACGTAATCCGGGCACGTTTACGGGTCCTCATCGAGGTGGATATTTCACGGGAGTAAGGGACTTATTCGGGATATCTCGGCTCAGCCTCCGAGGTAAAATACTTGAAATTCTGGAATTGTGATGAAGAGGTTGCTGTTAATCCTAGCTTTATGTTTTTCGCGATTTGCACCGTTGCTTNAGAGTCGTCGCAAAAAGAGAAATTTTACTTATTATTATATTATTATTAATTATTATTATTATATTTTATAACGTTTCACGAGAGATGAATGATTCTTTTTTTTTCGAACAACGGGGAGCGAGATATGCCGTTGACATATGTGGATAACTATTTGTGTTATTTTAAGCCGAATGTATATGCTTCATGTTTTGTCCTGCATAATAGTAATATTTGCTTCTTTTTTTTTAAGAGATCCTTCACTCGCGGAATTAAAACCGGGAGTTTAGCATTGGAAATTAAAAGTTTTATCGTATCTGAATTCAGCAAGTCAAAGTGTAGATATAGGAGGTTCTGATTTTTGCATATCAAATGGACATATTTCAATGTTTCTCCAGAGCAAGGATGCACTTTTTATTTGTACGCTGTGTATTGGTTTTCCTGCAATAAAAGAATCGCGGTATTTACGAGAAAAATATGGTGCGGTAACCCGATTAAAGTGGCACAAGCAATAGTGACCAATAAACACTTGTACATACAGATCGATATTCCGTTTCGCCGCGTTTCGCCCTTGGAAAAGAGGATCCCGAAAAAAGGTTCGCGCGAAATATTCGGTTCCGCCTCGCATGCCCGATTTCGGGCGATCTCTTTTTCTTTCGCCGTAAAAATATGTTCAGCTTTAGTCTTCTTTCCGCCCTCTTCGTTTTGTCGGGCATTTATTGCCGAACGTCACTCGTTCTTCTCGCGTGCGACTTTCGACGTTACACGTGAGAGAACCCGCAACACGTTGCGATATATTCTCGCCAAAACGGAAGGGAAAAAGAAGAAAGGTAGAACTTTACTTTTTCAGCGAATTTTTTTTTCCTATCAATGTTTGCTTGATTCCATTAAGCTCGGCTGAGAGTGATGATCAGATGTTTCGAATAATCAATTCGGCCCGGTGTTATTCGATTTTGTGCAAAGTGTAAGTTTTCAGCTTTAACGAAGCTGAATTTTGGACAAGTTGGAATATTTGAAGAATTACAGTACGGTTTTGAATTTGAGATTCAAGCAATGCATGAAATTGAATCTCATATGAGATTGAATAATTGTCGCGTATCGAAAGTTAAACATTACACGTTTCAAAATTGTATGATGTATAATTTAAAAAATTTTTAAATTCGTATAAAAGTTTCTAATTTCACTGAATTATTGTATCTTATTGAATATTATATTCTATAGTATAGATCAGTATTAATATCGAGCGAGGGCGAAAGAAAGAAAGGGAGGCAAAGCATTGTAAAGCTTCATAAATCTTCGGGTGAACGTATTGCAATTAATCAAGGCTTTCGAAGGTGTTCCACGTCAGGGATCTCGCGAACTTATTTGACGAGTAATGTAAGTATTCAAATATCTGCAGGCCGACTTTCCACCCTTTCCATCCTTTCCGCGCGTGGGAGATATTCCATCCCGCTCCGGATGCGAAGTACATTATCATGTAAATCGTAAGCATGTCGGGAACAAAGTCAGGCGAGGAAGGGGGTTGGACCCCGACCGAGTCGGCGCCACAACGCCGACGAAACGCGAACGAAAATTCGACGGTTCGGTCGTAAAGGTTTAAGTACCATGAAAAAAAGCGGAGGAGTGTGCACACGTTTGTTGTAATCGCGCATGCTGTACACTGTGGGGTGCTCGAGCGTTTTTACGACAGAACGGCTCACCGGCTAACGCGAGCATTACGGACCGGAACGTAATTGAGCGGACGATATTAGCGAATCGACTGCATCGGCAAGTTTACAGTTTTTTTTATTACGTATTATATTACGATTATGTCGATATTAAATAAAAAACTGCGGAAGATCGAAATTTATAATTGCTTTTTTGCGTACTTGCGTACTTTATAAATGCAATATTATATGTCATGCTAAAATGGTATCCAAACCAATTTTCTCTTCTCTCTTTTTCTCTTTGCTTTTTCTTTTTTCTTTTTTTTGTTTTAATTAAACAGTATGTGTTGGTACAGAATATATTTACTTTTACCGTATTGTGTCGTACTGTATTGTGTAGTAAAATTTCCGCTGTTTGCAATAGCTAAATTCGATAGATATTAAATAAATATTTATTTGAAAATATATGTAATATCACGCAAATATCCGTTATTCTACCGATTACATATTATATGACAAATTACAAAATTTATATTATTGCTTTATAATGATATGGTTGCGTACTTCGACACATGATTAAAGCAGAGCAGCAATTTCCCTGCCGTGTAAAAGTATTTCAGAAATAATTTTACTTCTGTACGCAAGAGGAATGCTGCGAAAATGTTTACAAATTTTGAAAACTTTTTTAAAGAGCATAAAATCGTTCGTTTTGAATATTAACTTGAATATTTAAGTTTAGTTAATAAGTTTTATTAACTAGCCATTTTATTTTCTCTTATTTGTTTGTGGATTGCATCTCCGCTTGAAAACGATAGTTTACGCGTGCAGGCGTCGAAAGCTCAAAGTCAAGCGTTTATTGTGCATCGCGGGAAATCTGACACGCCGATCGTGTTAAAAGGGGAAAATCGTGTGGCGTCTGTCAATGACATTTCTCTAATTTATTTAAAAAAATCTTTTTAATTAAAGCACACTCGTAAATTCCATCGACACGTGCTGTATGTTAAAAAAAGAAATTGCCGAATATTCGCCGGCAGACAGAGCGAGCAAGAGATTTACAATGAATCTCCGTCGCTTCCTGTGCTTCATTGTGACTGCTGCCTGGTTCTCACCGTCTCGCTGCCTCGGCAAACGATTCCAGGCTCAATTAGCGTTTCGAATTCGTGCGTGGGCGTGCTGGACACGCGTTGCATTTACGCTATGCGTTCTGGCATTCCTCGCACTGTCAGCCATAATTCCGCGATAAATTGAACGCGGTTTGGCCGGCGTGGTTGCGATTGTTATGTATCGCCATGGTATTTTCCGCAAGTACGCAGACGGCTGGGATAAAAATATTACGTTATAAAATTCGATTTTACATTTCCGCTGATCCCTCATATTTTTGCTGATATAAACTGCGTTATAGTAGGGAGCCTAGTGAATTACCATTGTTATCTTCATTCTGCGTTTATTTTCACGATGTGCAGGTAACGAGCATTTTAGCAGCGCATTGGATGAATACGAATCCTTCGAATCCTCCGCGAATTTCACGCGGATAAAATAAAATTAACCCATATTTCGCAGCACACTGAATGCAGGGCGTGTAATTCCAGTTCGCGAGGTGCGCGCGAATGGGTTTGATTACACTTTGGAAAACCGTCGGAAAACAGAAATCGAAGTTCAGCGGCGATGATAGCCAAGCGTTTGCCTTTCGCCGGCGAACCCCTTTTCCTCGTTCTGGCGGTGAAATTCTGGCTGAGAGAAATGGCTGGCGTGGCCAAACCCTCGCAAAGGTAACGCATAAAACGGAAACGAATGCGTGACAACATTCCACTAGGGGTGTTCCATTTCAATCTCGGTCCAGATAAATCGTGAAACACTATGATTTCTCGTGTTTCGTTACGCGAATCCCGCGCGCTTTCCGTTTCCTTGCCCGAGACAAGCGCGACGAGGGAATACTTTTTATTTTATCCCGAGGCGTGTGCACGTCAGTCAGGGGGGGGGGCGAACCTCCCTGAAAAGGGTGACCCGGACTCTTTATAAATGATCGCGCCAGGTTTCACTGCGCTTCCATTTTTCACGCGAGAATGGGACGTGTATTTTACATCGAGATCGCGAAAACGTTCATCTTTCTCTCTCTCTCTCTCCCCTTCTTTCTCTTCTTTCCCTTCTCCATATTCCCTTCTCTGTTAGTGCGTTAAGATGCGCTATTCAAAATCGATCATCGATCTGCGTTTGCAATTTGAATAGATATCGCTGACAGATTATCCGCTTTCGCTTAAAAATTGCCGCGCAATTCATATCATCTCGATGTGATATAATATCGACATACATCACATAACACCGCATACCCTATAACAGTCGCGGAATAATTGGACCACGCAGTTACGCTATTCGTCTATTTTATCGTTTATGAAGTGAATTCATTCATTAGCTATTATGGAAGTTACTTGTCGGATGTTGTTGTTGAGTTTAAAGCCGAATGCGCTTATATACGTGTTGTGCTTTTCAGTATTTCAAGCTGCTGCATGTATCCATAAATAAAACAGTTGAAACCGGCACGGAATTGTATCATTTATTCAGCGAATTTTTGTACGGTTTTTGATATTATTCTTCCCAGTGATGCACGCTCGTTCGCGGATGCATACGGGATGACGCAGGGAGATGTTCCCCGCGAATCGATGCCGCATCCCTCGATAAGATTCATATTTTCGCCATTGTTTTAATCCACGACAGGGGTACATTTACGGAGGACCCAGATAATTAAATACTAAATTAAATGGCCGTCAGAGTGCGTCGCATTCCGGGAATTAATTAAGAGTTTCATTCAGAATTTTCATATATCGTTCCCCATTTTTTTTCTATTCGTGAATTTTGCTTGAATTTCGGAATAAAGAGAACTGTGATTGCGGCGGCGGCTAACGTCCAGAGTCCACTTCCATTTGCGCCGTTTATTCCGCTTGATCCCGAAACTTTCCGCGATGGAGCGCAGAGAGAAAGAGGGAGAAAGAAAGAGAGTCGCATTTACGGTCATCATTCCGACGCTATGTCGTCGATCGTAATTACTGGGGCACAGTTATACACGGCCGTTACACCCCCGTGAGTATAGCGGCGGCGTTTCGATTATGAATAAAACATGCACCAAAACGTCGCGCCGTTGCTCTTCCCTCGCGGAGCATTACTCGCTCGATATACCGGAAAGGTACATGTCGCCGCTCGTGACGACCGGGAATTCTATGCACGTGTCGCGAGAGGCCAAGGGCCATTTGTACGCGTCGCCGTTTTTTGCCGGCCGCGTCGGGATGCCGAGGTAATTGGGAAATGGCCGTCGGTTTCTCTCGTGCGCCAGCGGGGCGCGTTTAATAAAGTTAATATCACCTCCGGTAATATAGTAAACGGTGGTAAACGGCGGACAGTTAATAGGCGAGGATCGAAACCGGGTATATCGTAAATATCGTTTGTACGTCATTCGCTTCCCCCGCTCGTCGTCACTCGTCCCGTTCTCGCCTGTTATCGTTGGGATAATTTGAAAGGATCTCGTCTCGTTGCACTGCAAAGTGGAGGCGACGGTAAATGCAAGGGACTGCGCGCGAACAAAACTTCCTTCGGAAGAAGGAATGAATGGAGATGGAGATCAGCTCAACGAGAGAGAATCTACGTTTTGTCTTGCAGAACTCTTTAGAAGCGCGGCAGAGGCTGGTCCTCTGGACATCGTAAAGCTTCGCAAGGGGGACAAGCTCCTCAATATTTCGACTCACCTACCCGCGAACACGCCCGACACGCCTTATGTTCTTCAGGTATTCCATTTAAATTTTCATAATTAATTACATATTTAGTATAAGAATTTTTAACAAGTGCTTTTTCTCTGTGGAAGTTACTTTGCAGGAGAGAGTTCCTCGTTATCTATTCGAACAAGTTTGATGCATGAAGAAGTGCGTTCTTTGATCAGGTTTCTCATTGTTACGATAAGAATCACGAATAAATAATGTCTTATTTCGGGTAATGAGCGTTCAGTCTACACGCTGAATAATCGCTGTAATATTATCGTTAGCCTTATCGCTCGTGACGTGAATCAACGCTGATGGTAAAGTTCATTATGAATTTATCGCGACTTTGGGAGGAGAGTTTAAAGCTTTGATTACTTTTCGTAAATATCTGTTTTATTTGTATATCTTTATATATATATATATATGTATATATCTTTATATATATTTATAAAGATATCGATCTCGTTAAATATGAACGCAAAATTTAGACAATGAAATATATTTTCTAATCACGTATAGATTTATATCCCAATGCTTGATTTTTTCTTTCTTGTAATCAATGCATGATGGAAAAATTTAGATATTGTTGGAATATAAAAAAGATAAGTGCAATGAATGATCTAACCTTTTAATTAACTGAATACTTACTTTTATTATATCTCATATAACACATCTTGTTTCTTAATATTTCGAGAAAATCGTATACAAGAATTATAGTCGCAAATAATCCAGTTAGATCTAACACAGATTATTGGCGAAGAGAAAATACAGAAACAAGCGAATTGATTGTTATAGTCTGATCAAAGGACAAGCGCGAGATTATTATCTTAATCGACGCGTTAATTTTCTTTTACGCAAAATATCAGCGCTGAATGAACGCGCGCTTCATGCACTTTATGTACTCAGAGCTGGTTGTGCTTTTTTAAGATCGTTGGCGCTCACCCCGCTTCTTCGGGGGTGATCGAGGCGGAGGTACTTTGGGCTTTGGAGAGGCGCGTGGCGGCTTTAGAGCGGCAGCTGCGAGAGCATCAGGAAGCTTTATACGCCACACCCTCTGTCGCTCTACGAGAACTCAAACGCCAAGTGGACAGTTTCAAGAACAAATTGGAGAACAACGATCAGCTGAGCTGGCTTAGTAAGTAACCACGTACGTTGTTCTTGCATTTAGAGTGTCCCTGTGTTATGCCTAAGACTCCGTTGATCTATTTTAGGGACACTCTGTAAATATCGCACTGAAGATTAATAGAGCTGAGATATTTTTACTTTATTCCCAACTAACTTCTCCGTAACATGATAATATTATATGATTTATGATTCGATTAATAATCGATCTTAGTAGTGACGATAATGATCAGCTCTTAAGTCGCTTAAGTAAGTAACATGTACAAAACTTCCCCTGGGCTTCGTAATTGAACTCCGTAATCGGATTTTGCGGGAGCGACCGTAGCGGTGAAAGGTGAATGAGATAATCCAGCGGAACGGAGAAATTCGGGATAATATCTTACTCTCGACTTTAAATAGTGAACATTAGCGAAATGAAATGCACTAGCCATACAGGTGGCCGTCATTATTCATCGAATGATAGCATAATGGACCCATGGGTCCATTATCGTAATACATTGAAATGTTCGCTATTGTTGAAATTAATTTATTATTTTTTTGCTTAAATTTGAGAATAAATGTCAATATAGCGATGTAGTGATACAGAAAACATGATTATTTCCATATTATGCAGGAACAAGATACTAAGAAACACTTTATGTTGTTGCCTCGTTCAGTGAGAAGAAAATGAAATTGAAGATAAATATGGACGTTGACGATGCAAATCGCCGGGGGCGCTTCTCCTTTTCAATCCGCTTGTTTGTCGCTAGTTCCCTCGAGTTCAATTCATCGGATGCACATTTAAATCGGTATTTTCCTGTTTAGCGAAATCTCTGGTTAGAAAGTGGCAGAAATTGAATTTTAGCAACGTAAAAGTTTAGAGAGATGGAAATGAAATGAAAAATAAATCCGTTTATTGATTTTAAATCGCTTTTGCATATCGCATGTTTCTCTAAAGTGTCTTGTATACCTTGTATAATGTGCGGCGCGAAATTCTCGATAATACATCGAAATAATTCTATCGAGAACGCAAAATCAAAGCTGAAAATATACTAGTATTTTTGTTTAATACAAACGCGCAGTCTAAATTGCTCACAAATCCTTTGCCCTCGACAGTCCTCGACAGTTCGAAAGCGTTTGGAAATTGGAATGTCACGCAACGCGGCAATCCTCTCAGCGGATTGGAAAAAGTTATCGCTATTTAGATTTATAACAGCTGCCGACTAATCCCGAACACAGTAGAATTAAATCAGACAATAGCTGCGATAATTACACTACGTTGAAACAATTACTACTGGGCAATTTTATTGCGCAATAAAATCGAAAGAGATTTTGTCTTCACCACTATATGTGTGTGTATGTGTGTGTGTGTGTGTGTGTGTGTGTGTGTGTGTGTGTGTGTGTGTGTGAGAGTGTGTGTGGGTGTGTGTGTGTGTGTGTGTGTGTGGGAGGGGGTGAGTGTGTGTGTGTGTGTGTGTGTGTGTGTGTGTGTGTGTGTGTGTGCGCACATGATACTATAATAAGCGAAAATATCGAGGGAAAGATAATAGACGACGAAGAAATAACAAAAAGGGATGATAATCTCAAACGCGTTTATACGTTTCTTTCTGACATTTTGGTGAAGTATCCGGTTTATTGCGGGCACTGGAGATTAATCTCGAAAGCGTCTGCGTAGATGTCCCGCCCTATTCAATCTCGTTCACCGCAATTGTCACGATTTTCTCTTTGAGATTTTATTTTCTATGCCGACATTGGATATGGATCGAACTTTACGTTGAGACGGGTCGGTCATCTCGGTCAGATATAAAAGTTTCGCGAGGGATTTTACGATGCCGCCCGTTCTGAGGCTAGCGACGGATATACGAGCGGATAAACAGCGGCATGCGCGGCCGCTGAATAAATATTTGCGGGGACACGCGAGGAACCGTTCCAGCTATTCCTATCTTCGATTTCTAGTCGAGCTTTATATAGAAGGTGATTCGCGCGTGGACGAACAAAAGTCCGCTCTCGGCCGTTACATTTATTGCTTAAAATCGACCTCCTTTTCCTTCTTTTTCCCTTCCTGATTAGAAGCGAATCGGGTCTACTATTTGCATACCGTCGAAACATAATTCCAAAAACTTCGCAGCCTGCACTTTTATACGTCTATGTAATTTGATCTTCCACCAAGTTACTGTTAGGAAAGGATAGAAAATTTCTAAGAATCTGTCGATAAAGGGAAAGCCGGTAAAACTGGGACGGCAACAGGGTACGGCAACTCTCAGCATATGAAACTCTCCTTATAAAATCTCGTTACGACGTGAAATGACGCGGTGTTTGCGAAAAATTGCTCCGGCGTCCCGCGTTCCATCTTCGGTGTTCCTTCAGGGCCCTTTGTTGCGTCGTAACTCCCTCTCTCAACCAACAAAAACTTTTAAGTTTTCCCAGAAGCTTAATCGGGATATTTCCATTTTCCGTAGGTTTCTACAAGCTTCCGGAGTCTATCTATACGGATTCCTGCCGCAGATTGCAGTATCGTCGGAAGAGCGATAGCATGAAGCGGAAAGTTCGGGAGAAGTTCCTCAATATCTGGTGAGTTAATTAAGATCGTAGCGGCTAATCGCTGGAACTGTACGCGACGTACCGTTTCGCCTGCATTGTTAATTCTTCTTTAATAAACGATAACAAGAATCCTCGTATATATCATATACGTGTAAAATAAATGCGACGCGTTCAATAAGAAAGCTCTCTTCCCGATAAATAAATTCCATTCTTCCGCGAGGGGACAAAATTGCACGAGACACGTGCGGTCCGTCGAGGACGCTGTTATCATTGATAGCGGAAAAATTCCCAGCTGACGGTACTTTTATCCACACTGGACCAGCATGGATCCACCATGCCTTAATGCCGATATTACGTGGGCAAGATCGCCAATGAGGTACTTCCGCGGCATGTTCGATCGAAATGCCAACAGGCCGTTGTGTCGGACAGGCCATCAGCGACTGTAGTGCCGCGGCCGATGATTAAGCGGCTGCGATAATCCTATCTATTAAGCAGCAATATGCCGCTGTTTCCAGTTACATTGTCGTCCAATAGCGGCCCGATCGACCCGCCGTTTGCTACTCCGGGAGTAATACGAGAGCCCCTGCGTTCTCCATGTCATTGTAATTAAGCGTCGATGCACGGCGCGTGCATCGATCGTCGATCGCGCATGCAGATAACAAAAATGTGATCCGATTTGGAAGATTGATTATATAGTTAGGTGGAGAAGTTATTCAATAAATATGCGCTGAAGATTTCATCGCTGCATGCTTACAGGGTGCCCTGCCAGGGTCTTTTAACTCTCACGAGCTTCTTCAGTCAATTTCTTAATTAGAAATGTCTTCTCAATGTCGAATAACTAGATATAGAACATTTTTACATAATATCATGACGATGATAAATAAATTTTAATATTTTCCAGTGTGCAAGTCAAACTGTAATATTGATATTGTTGATATTATGATACTGATTATTCGTTATTTAATTTTTCGGTTAGCCGACAAATTTCAAAAGAGGAATTGCGATAATTAAATTAATAATTGATTATTAATTATTAATTTCTCATTTAGAGCGTTCCTAGGTAATATACAATGCGTTAATATTTATTTACATTTGTATGATGCAATCGTTACGATTCATTTATTATAAAGCGAATGAGAGATGGGGGATAAACAAGCCATAATAATGATAAAGCCATATTGCAATTGCTATTGAAATATCCTCTATTGAAGTTCCTAGTCAATAAAGCATCCATTGATGGCTTAATTTGCCACGTTGAAACGTCGGAGATCAAAGGATGCGGCATGAAAATTAATTATGAAGCGATGTAGAAAGTATGGAAAATTTACGAGCGACAATTATCGGAAAATTAGGAATAAACAATTTGCCGGGAGTAAAATATTGATTAATTCATGCACCGAAATATCAGGGGCAAATCGGAATAACGTATCGATCAGTTCCCCTTTGAAACGACGGCGAAGATAAACAATCAATCTCTCAATGCTACGTGAGGTCTCGTCACGCAAAACAGCCATGCGTCCCTGAATCTCCGTTCTTCTAGTCTCTATTTTCTTCATTCAATATATATATATATATTATATATATATATATATACCTTTTTTTAATTAAAAATTTTTTAATTAAAAGCAGATTTAGACTTACGCACGTCGTAATATCTTAAATAAGAGCAGCGTACAATGTGAAATAGGTTTCATAAAATATAGATCGCGATATTAATCACGGAGGCACACGGGATATTTTAGCACGTGAATTTTATATTGCGAGAGGTATATGTGTGAAAGCTTTTTTAATTTCGCTAGTTTAAATGAAAGTGGCACGATTTGGATTAACGATTAAAATTTCCGGGATCTTCTTTCGCACTCGACGATTTTTCCTCGCGCGCGAAGTATATTACGCTCGCGATATTGCGAGATCGGCATGATCGAGAGCCCGTGTGCGCATCGCAAATAAGAGCCGAAAGACGGATGGATCGTAAAAGTTGATTGATCTACGGTGATACGAGCGCGGACTGATAAATCTTCGGAGAAGGGCGAAGTCTGCCCTTTTGCGAGAGCGCTACTGACAGTACCGCGCGACTAATAAATCCCAAATAAGGCTGACATATCGAGTTTGTGCCGTCTAGAACAGGCGGTCCATTAAATCGCATCGCGAATGCGAACGACGTTGGTAGATGAGTTATTCACCATTAACAAATTGTGAAATTGATGAAAAGTTAATTTATTTTGAGAAAAGCGCACGTACACGGGAAAATTGAAAAATGATAATGAAAGATATCCACACAAAGAGCTTTATGATAAATGTATTTTAAAAATATATCCTTGTTACCTCTTCACTTGTAAAGGAATTATATTAATAATTATGATGAAAATGTGAATATTAATGCAGTGCACGGTAATTTTTTCGTATTTGCATTGTATATTTTGTAAAAGGATGTTACTAGAATAATAATTCTTTGAACAAGTCACGTGAAAGAGAGATAAAATTTACTACTGGAATAATATTTTTTAAAACAGGAAATTTTAGACGTTAACACAGTTCGCGCTGACACAGTTTGGAAGCGCAAAGCAGATTCGAAGTGATAAATTTTGAATGTAAATAGTTATTACGATGAGATGGACAATGACAGACACATGTAAAAGAATTTCGGGTTCGCGCAGTAATAAAATCTATCGCTGACCAGATGTTGACGTCAAATCGATTCTATTATTAAAGCTTTATTGATTATCGCTTAGGCTTGATCTAACACAAGTTATATGTTGACATTGGCAATGATATTAACATTGCATACATTACGGCCGTCTGGTCTAAGTTTTATCTAACTGGCAAGAAGAGCGCATTTCGTGTAAACGTAAGATCAGAATAAAATATATGCGTAAGTAACGACACGGAATACGAGCAATTTTATCGTTATTCGCATTTCCTCCAGCCAGGATAACCGTAAAACGAAATAACGTATTACGTTAAAATCGAATCATACAGCGTTGCATGGCGACTTTTCGATATTGAACGTAGATTTAGCGAGGAGTCACGGATGCGTGAACGTGCATTTGGATCGCTATTTAACAAATATGTAATAAAATTCATACAACTTACAAAGCGTTAATGAATCTCGGGGAGAATTCCAATATTTCATTTTGCGAGAATCGCAGTAGAAACAATTAAATCGTTTACGGCTTATAGACTCGCAAATAATCGACGAACGCGTATTTTACAATTCTCCAATTAGGAGTTGCTTGTGTGCCGTTTCCCGAGAGATATCTGCAGCTGTTATTAATTTAATTATAATTGATTTCATTCTGCACCTTTTTCTCTGAATTCTTCCATTTAGCTTTGCTCGATATTTCCATTTATAGTTTACAACATTTGACAAGATTTGACAGAAATTTATATTTAATTATATAAATTGATTTTAAGAATATCTTTAAGAATATCTGATTTTTTCCTTTCTTCTTTCTCTTTTTTAAATTATTTAATTTTAATTCTAGAAAAATTACTTTTCAGATGTACAAATATTTTATTTTGAGAATTCAAGTTTTGTAGAAAATATTAAAAAAAATTCTTAAATTACATAATTACAAAAAACAACGTGAAAAAAGAAAATGTATAATATATTTAAAATGTATGTCTGACACAGAAAATTATACAAGCAATAATATGCGTATTCTATATTGAGTGTTTAATTTATATAATTCAGGAAATGTTAAATTATACGCTTATAACGTGTATATTAAGCTTGATATTTACTATTTAATTTTCCGAAGGTGGAATAAATAGAATTAATGGCATTGTCATCAAGATTACGTCCGAGCTACATTCTGCGCTTGTGGAAGAGATAAGAAGCGGATTACATATATACGATACATAATTTATTTTGCGTCGTGGTTGAAAATCTGATTACAGATTGACGCATTAACTCGTACAGATTTTTTATCTCCTCCCTTATCAACGTATTTGCGCGTAATTCTTTAGTGTGAAACGAGGAGTTTCTCGGTTTTCCGGTTTTCGTTAATAAAACCACATTCGCGCCACGTGCATCACGTGTCGTAGTGCCTCTCCGGTTATATTTTTGTCAAATTCCGAAAATATTTTAGTTTATCGAGTCGCCCCGTCATAACATTGAGAAGAGCTAAACTCGGCGGGGAAACAGCGGCCGTCTTCGCGCGTTCGATTTCCCATAAACAAAAATAAAGAAAACAGAAGACGGCGGTGCGTTAGAGTTCGTTACGCAAGCAGGAAGTTTCCCAAGGCATAATTTCCGCGAATCGTCGGGCGGGATGCGCGCGACCGTGGTAAAGCGTGACGAGGTGCAGGGTAAGCCTCGGGCTTGTCTTAAAATAGGGAACGAACGTACGCGGCCGTGTGTCGAGATGCCTCGGAATGCGGCTGTTACCTATAAGCTGTGTGCGCCTTGCATCCATAACCACGCCTTTTGCATCCTCCCCCGTCTCGACTCGCGCGGATCGACTTATTCCGCGTCCGGCAAAATATGCGAACCCGCCGGTCGCGTATCGAATATCAAAACGCATCGCGGCAGCGCGTTTCCTCGCGGTTCTCCGCGAAGACGAGTAAAACGAAGCGAGTGAAGGTACACGGGCGGCTCACAAATCGCCCGACGGCTTGCCGTTACTCTGAAAATCTCCCAAGGTTACATCGCAATGAGCGAAAATTGGCGAACTTGGATTCTCATTTATTTCGTCGAATTTTCTTTTAATTAGTTCGCTCTTAATCGTCGAAATTAATCGTTAATTATACGCACATTTTTCTTCTTCTTCCTTTCTTCTTTTCTTTTTCTTTCCATTTTTCAGATTAAATATAAAATTATTAATTGTTAAACTTGTACCTGTTATAAAATGCACATCTGTTATAACTTGTAATATTAATGCAAGATTGTGGAAGAGAATTTTTATAAGTTTTCAAGTTTTTTTCGAACGATGAAAATTGTTATTTAATTCATTCTTACGCTCGATTGCAACGATTTACGGTACACTCGACAACTCGTCGCGCAGCAGAAATAACACGTCGAATTTGGGACGACGAGGATTCGGGTCGAGGAATTTTCATCTGACGACAGTCAGCCGAATAATTTTATCTGCTTATTCGCATCTCTCTCTCTCTTGCGCGCTCTCGCTCGATTGTTAGTTCAGATACAATTTACTTTA
The DNA here is from genome assembly GCA_021460005.1 of Tetramorium alpestre. Classification (NCBI taxonomy): domain Eukaryota; kingdom Metazoa; phylum Arthropoda; class Insecta; order Hymenoptera; family Formicidae; genus Tetramorium; species Tetramorium alpestre. The sequence continues at coordinate 16,857 of JAJVSH010000168.1, read as the reverse complement.
CATCGCGTATTTCTCGTTTATCTTCAAATTTCATACGAATATTTTTTATTTATCGCGATTTACAATCAAATATTTACCGAGAACGAAGATGCGCGTTTATCGCGCGATGCGTGCGATGGAGATTATTGATTTCTGATTCCGGTGTATCGGGTATGATATTCCCGGCGAGTTGTAAGCTCGGCAAATATATACGAATGTGATATTTCGCAAACGTGACTTTACGTCTTGACGGCGGCGCGATGCAGAAATTAGCACTCCATCGAGCGAACTCCTTCGCTTCGCGTACTTAAATGCCTACCTGCAGGCGTAGACAATCCACGGCGTTTAATTAAACGCACGTCAATCCGTTGGATGGAGCTGAGCCTACTAGACAATTAATTACCGATTTCATTTGATTGCAACACGATCGCGTGTTTACAAGCCTTGAATATAATATGGGATATCTACAGCGTTTCTCTAAATTGTTTATTCTGTATATAGCAGAAGCCTCGGTTTGTTTTATACATTATTAGAAATTTCGTTGACCGTCCGCAAACGTTTGTACGTTTGCCCCCGACTTTTTAATTGAATTCGAAAGTGACCTTTCAGTTTGCAGTTAATTCCGGCCCATATTACTATGGCAGCAATTTGATTTGAAAGTTTAATTACTTAATTGTTCTGCGTTAAATATCTTGAAATTCGTTCTCCAAATGAAGCTTATTGCTGCGGAGCATTAAATTGCAGATATTTTGTTACAAGAGTAATCGAGCTATTGTGTTGCACTTATGATATTATAACAACAATTATTGTGTACTAACATTTGTACAAAATTACTCTATTATGCCTACAAAATTATTCTATTAACGGATCGCATTAGCGAAACTGGAGGAGTGGCGGTGATTAACAAATTACGCCAAGCAAATTATGCCGCGCAAATTATGCTAAACGTGAATGTATTTGGTAATTTACAGTAACTATACCTTTACCTTTTTGCAAATGCTATCTATCTGAATGCGACAGTACGCACCGTGGATGGTCCGGCGGTGAAAATTTTGTTTTCGATCCATCGAGCGAAGGAAGAGAGAAAATAGGCCTCGCTAGTAAAGCAAAGATCAAAGATGGCACTTCGACCTTTACCGCCGTGACGTCAAGGTTTCTTTCTTGCTACATGCAAGGCAGAAGTAACGTCGTACATGCGAGAACTGTCCTTTACGTCGCTCGTCCGTCCATCAAAATGTCTCATCGCGCTGGCTCGCCTGAGGGTGCGTTTGCAAACGCAATTAAACGCGAACGTGCTCGCGTGGCGGATAACTATTGGACTCGGCTCAACTTGCCATTATGATCGTGCCAAGTCGTGAATCGATATAACGATCGCCTTGAAACGAAAAGTATCGTTTTCGTGAACTTGGAGCCGATATCGTATCGGCAATTTTGCGAGCTTTTACGATAGCAATTGTAACTCACTAAAATATTGACTTTGGGTTAACGTTATTTTATTTTCAAGGAAACAAAATGTACAAAGAAATAACGTTTTTCATATTTTTCAGAAAAAGAATTTATTTTAGATACCTAATTCATTTAAATGTAAATATTATACGGAGAAACAAGAGTAATAATAATTTGAAAAAAAAAGGAATGTATAAAATAGGAGTAAGGCGTGCATATTTTACAGTATCAATGTTTAGTCTCTCTTTAAACTTTTAAACTTAAATGAATATTATAAATAACTTTTAGAGATAAACTTTTTTAAAATGTCAGTTTTTAAATTCTTCATATATTTGCGTACAATTTATTCTCCTAAAGCAGCTTTAGGAGAAATGGCTAGCGCCGTTATTCGGGAAAAGAATTCTCTAAGGATGCTGCATTAAAATTAGTTATTCAGCTGCATTCCGGATCTTTTATACAGTACCCATTGTTGGTACGTAACATAGCAAAGATGACTGTGTGCGCTTTTAAAGCGCCTTAATACGCGCGTGTGATTCCACGTACATACATTAATACGGGGCGAGCCAGACGCTATAAAGAGAAAGACCCTGAAGAACTTTAACCTTCCACCCTTGAGGGCTCGTCGGAGCACTTTATGGAGCACGTCGTACGTTTAGACGCGTATCACGCAGCTCGGTCGAGAAAATTATGAGACCTTTGTGAGACTTTCTGCGCATCTCCGTGCAGTTTTCTTCCGCAAAGAGCAAAAGAATATGATATTTAAGAAGATCGATATTCAAAAAGATTGATACTTCATAATAGACTTTGCAAAGTCTCTCTCTGCTCGTTATTATCGACAATTTTAAGATTTGATTGCCTTTGAGAGCGAGAGAAGCTAATTCTCGTCACTTTTCTCATGAAGGTGTGACAGAGTAGATTATGAATTTATAATTTTTCATTCACGCTTCGCCGACAGACGCGAGGAAAATTTTCTATTTCCCGATACTAGAACCGGCTTCCTGAACTAGTAAATCAATGAAATTGAATGCGCACACGTCATCGAATTTAATATGCGAAAAAACGGGATATTAAAACAGAAAATGTTGGGCGAAACAATTATGCGGCGGAATGTCTTGTGCATATGCATCGCATATATATGCCTTTTGTCGCGTTTGCAACGTAATTTTCTCCTTTATATTCATAGGGCGTAGCGTGACGCAAGTGAAGCGATAAACTTGCGGTTCATTTGGCTCGGGGAGCTTTAAAACATCGAGCCCGAAGAGTTGTTACACGATTGCGAGATTCATTTGCATACGTGGCACGTAATCTGATTATCGGCTGACTAGGATGTCCGGGGGAATCAATATCAGAATGAATTTAATAACGGCAACGAGCGCGAATCGCGGGGCGTAATGCAGTAAACCCTTAAACGCCATTATGATTCCGCGTCGCGCAAATGGCACCGAGCGCTGTAAATTTTCATCCGGGAATATTTCGCGTCGCACAGTAAAGTGTTAACAACGTGATTACAGATGACGCGGGCGCGTTAAACTTTACCACCGATTAAACTTCCGCGATTTATTATTGGCCGCGGAGAAAGTTTTTGGAGAAAAATCAACAAATGGGTTGAGAGCACCGTAGACTTCCGAAGGGGATTTCCGAAAGTCTTCCGGAGATTCTCTCTCCTACGTCTCGAAGTTATTCCGGCGACTTAAGAGGCCCAATCCTATTTCACCTCGAGAAGTACCGCATTCTTATGCAGATGCATTCGAGTAAGAGAGCTTAGCCGTATTAATTCCCCGAGTATTCCAAGTGGCACAAGCACGTTATGCTTTCATTAATATTATCTCCTTACATCGATAACAGTTTTTCTTATAGCTTTAGGAAATACCGTGAAATTCATATCAATTATTAATAGCGTATTGTACAAAATTTCGCATGTATATCCTTGATTTTTTCATAATAAATTGATTTCGCTCGATTTTGAACTTTATTTTTTTGTCATAATGTCAAAACTATAAAATTATATATAAAAATTGTATGAAATTTTCAGCGATGTTCAATTATAATTGAGTTTAATCACATTTCAATTATTTTCAGATATTAATTAAATTGTCTCATCAAGAATTATTCATCATATGTTAATCGATGCATACAATGCAAATATTTATTGATATGAATATTATATTTAATTCTTGCTTTTTCTACAGGAAGTTATGGGGATATACAGATATGGATGTAGAAAAGATCAGCGATAAAGTGAATGGTGCTTAGAAATGTTTTTCCCAATTGTTTCTGTCTTCGGTGGCAGTCACGCACGTCACATAGACATGCAAATCGTGTCATTTAGGTGGCATTCGTGGCGAGACGCGTTTCTGTTCCTTCGAAGCGTTATATTCGCAGCGATTCGGTACGGTGCATTAAGCCTGGCTGCCGTTTACCGTAATTTACCAGCGATTTCTCGCAAACGATTATGACCGTAGCGGGGAGAAGTTGGAGCGCTTCCGGGCGAAGCTTCCTCATCGAGACGAAGCTATAAGCGCCGTGTGCCGTAATCGTTTCCCCTCTTTCGGCTTGTCCCCGTTTAACCCTTTTGCGTCACAAGTTTCTATTCTTACGAGATATTCGGAAAAACCGCTTACGCGGAGTAATGACTCCGATTGTCGAGATTATCCTTCTGGAAAATATATAAGAGGATCTCTTCCGCACATTTAATCAAGAAATCATCTCCCTGGTTAAGCAATTGTCAATTTACCAACTACTTTATTTTTTGGGTCGAATAATCACGCTTTGTTAAAATGTACATTGACTTTTATTGTGTATTTTAGATAAATGAAATTTATATTTAGCAATATCATTACACTGAGAGAAAAATATTAATTAGTTTTGGATTCAACCACAATTTTATAATATTCTTAATGATAATTATGGTTAATATAATGTTGTATATAGTTAAGTTAATCATATTTTGTGTTAGAAATATTATAAAATTATGGTTTTGAGGCCAAAAATAACTGTATTTTTCTCTCAATGCACATTTTATTCGTAATGATAATACAAGAAATCTTGCGATGAAGAATTCACAATGCAATGTAACAATCAAAGCAATAAAAGTACGACACTTGGTAAATAATTTCGTAAAATTCAAACAATAATTTTGCTAATATAGTAATTAAGAGATTTATAGTGATAATGTATTGTCCGAAGAACAGTATGCTATTAGAATTTTAGACAGAACGTGTCGAGACAGAAAAGCGAGAATGCCGACACATTGAAAGAGTTCGCAGCGAAATGACCGGCCGATTCGAGAAAACACCGGAGATGCTGTGCGCACACAGCATCTCCATTCATTCGCGAGTTCCGCTCACTTCCGTTCACCGTGACGGGCTCTCCGACGGTGGTTAGTTGGCCTCTGTCGTTACCGCGAAATGCTATTATGTTACCGTTATCTAGGTAATAAGGCCCGTCACGGTTTGGGGCGTATAATGGGTAGCGCGTCACAAAGCGCGCATTATTGTGCGTGATTCGACGTGCCAGCCAAACGCGGATTGCCAATTAGCGGTTGTCAGCAAATAAGCATCCATGTGTGCCGTAAAGCTGTCCTTCGCGCGGCTCTAGATGTCCCTGCACGGCTGAAAGAAACACAAGATGTTTCTAAATTATCTTCTGTGCACATCATGCACTTTTTATCAAAAGCTTTAGCTCAAAGCTACGGTTTCTTTTTGTATTTTACTTTCATTACTTCGTAAAAAAAAGAGATCATTATATTTTTTTACTTCTTTAGTTAGCTATTGTTCGAGGATTAAAAGAAAATGTTTGGCTCTAATTACGATGTTACGTGTCGTACGGTCATTTATATCATACATGAATTCTGCTAATTGCGTGGTTTCATGTGTGCGACCGGCTGAACGTCCTTACGGAAACGAGAAAGTTGTAAAAATTCTGGAAATTAGGAAAGTTGAAGATGGTCAAAAAAGATATAGGAAACTGCAACAATTTTTCACAATTTACTCATGATGAATGCAATTGAATGCTTTGCATTTCATGCAAATGAAATGAAAAGTAAGCGTAGTAAAAAACTAATTTAAAATGTAAAAATGTCATTCTAATCAGAGTTTTTCTCGACTTTCCTTTTATAAAAATGGTCGTTGTGCAACCGAATGTCACTTGAGTGAAACATACAATATGTAATCATATAAATATTTTATTTTATTCAAAAAGGAATATATATGTACATACAAGATATAATTATACATCTTCATCGTCATGACGCGGTATTTAACATTACACGCAGTGAACCCAGTAAGTAAATTTCATTTACAACGATTATATTGTCACTTCAACGATGACTGGAATCGCGTCGCTTACGTCGCTGTTTCTCACGAGAGGAGATATAAGTGACAGTACTCCATGTGATGTCGGCGAATCGATGCCGCGTCCGATACAATCCCGATCGTCTCGACATATGTTAGGCGCATGTTGATTTAGCAGCACGAGCAGATAACCCATTATCTGTCAAAGTAGCGCAGAGCTGTTGGCCAAAGTACTCCACCAATTAATCCGATTAATCTCACATGCCTGGATGACCGATTGTCGACGCGGGTGCGAAGTTTCGCGCGACAATTAACGCTTCGGTATTTGCTCCCTCGGTGAATCGATCAATGTTAGTACAGTTCATCGTGCAATGTTTAACAACATTGTTTCACATTCTTTTGATTTATTTTCTGGAGGATATCTTCGAGTAAAATAACGCAGAGTGAAAGATTATTCCACGATAATGAGGCAATAAGTAATTCGCTAATGACGAAATAAACGACTACGGTGCCAATAAAGGATGACAGGTGTTAATTTAATAGTCATCAGTCGTGGCTAATTATTTTTCCAACACACATTGACATTTTCTCGACGTTCCATTTAATGAAATAACTGAATTAAACGTTGAACCTATTAAGTTATTAATTAGTAAAGTTAATAACATTTAACGCATACACACACACACACACACACACACACACACACACACACACACCATGCGTATTAAAATCTGTTAAAATCTGTTAGGAAGGAGGTGTAAATGTTACATTGTACTGTTCCCAGCGATGTGACGGTCTCGTCGAGCGTTCGCGAGTGGTTACGCTCGCCGGCCTTCGACGCGCGACAGTGGGAAGACGAGGAGCTGCTGCTGATGCTGCAGACGATGTTCGTCGATCTCGACCTACCTCAAAAATTCAACATTCCCTTGCCGATCCTGAGGAACTTCCTCTACGAGGTTTACAATAACTACAACGAGGTGCCGTTTCATAATTTCAGGCATTGCTTCTGCGTGGCGCAAATGGTGAGTGTTTCCCTTCTTTCTTTCGTTCTCGCACCGCTCTAATTCCCCGCGAAGACAATTAACAATTATGTGGCGGCGTAACTGTAATTACATATTGATGACGGGAGGAAATGCACGATGTTGATATTATAAATTGATGAACAATCAATTGTAATTACGATTGATACTAATAGTTTGATTACACCTATTAATCGGCGTACTGCATTGTTTATACTACTGTATAATATGATTAAATTATCCTCCCGATCCATTAAAATACCTACATGCGTGGCGCTGTGCTTTTGGTAGCTGGTAAATCGAATCGGCTTAATGCTAACCGATTCTCTGTCCAGATGTACGCGATAGCCTGGGCGGTGGATCTTCCGTCGAAAATCGGCGACCTCGAGGTCCTTATACTGATTGTCTCTTGCATCTGCCACGATCTCGACCATCCGGGCTATAACAATATCTATCAGATAAACGCGAGGACCGAGCTGGCGCTGCGCTACAACGATATCTCGCCTCTGGAGAATCATCACTGCTCCGTGGCATTTCGGGTCCTGGAGGCGCCTGAGTGCAACATCCTCGCGTCCTTGGACAATCCTACGTACAGAATAGTGCGCGAGGGCATCATAAGGTGCATCCTGGCGACCGATATGGCCCGTCACAACGAGATCCTCGGCCAGTTCACTGACGTCATCCCCGAATTCGATTACACCAACAAGGCGCACATAAATCTGGTAATCCATCAATTACTGACTAATGAAGTACTTAACGGATCACTTAACGAGATACATTCAATTTCTTAATTGCTGCTTCGCAGATGTCCATGATCCTGATCAAGGTGGCTGACATAAGCAATGAGGCACGACCGATGGAAGTAGCGGAACCGTGGCTGGACTGTTTGCTTCAAGAATTCTTCAAGCAGAGCGACGCGGAGAAACTCGAGGGTCTTCCGGTCACGCCCTTCATGGATCGCGATAAAGTGACCAAGCCGTCCTCTCAAGTTAGCTTCATCGGCCTAGTTCTCCTCCCTCTCTTCGAAGCCCTCGGTGAACATCTACCCGAGCTACAGGTAAATAATAATTTATTTGCGCCTGTAATTAAGAAAAATATTAATCTTTAATACTAATACTAATATTTAAATGCACAATTAAATCCGGACGAAACTCTGCTTTTCAGAATCTCATAGTCCAACCGGTCAGGGAAGCTCTGGAATACTATCGCAGACTGAATGAAGCAGCCAAAGACGAGCGTCATCATCGGAAAAGCGTTGTGGACGTCGGGGAGTCGGCCCCGTCCAACGCGCCAATTGGCACCGGTAGTTCGTCTAACGTCTTCAAGTCCACGTCATCGCATAGTATGCGTTCAAAAAGATCCGCCACGACAATTCATTCGCGTTCGCGCTCCACCGACGACGATATTACCGAAAATTTGACGATGGAAGAGGCGGAGAACATCGAGAGCTCCGATCCGGAGACCGCCACGGAGGTAGAGATCAGCGAGAAAACGCTCAAGTTCAAGATCTCCACGGAGGGCACGCTGGCCGGCCCGACCAGCGGTCGAAAGAGTTATCCCGGCAGTCGGAAGGGCAGCCGAGAAAAGTCCTCGTTGGATTACCATAATCACGATCTGGCCAAAGCCGTGCGGGATCACGAGCGCGAGAGGAGACGCAGCAAGGGCGAGAATCTTGGCAGTGATCTGAGCTCACCGGCGAGCGCGAGGTCTGCCGAGGGCATGCGGATTCTCGAGGAGATGGAGAGGGAAACGATTTTTTTAGACGCCAAGATCGAGAGCAGAACGTCCGAGGGAAACGGTAATGTCGTCGCAGCGGAGGTGGCCCGCTCGCAGCCGAAAAACAACGTGAGGAAAACCAGCAGCGTCATAGAGAACGATCAGGAGAGCAGACCTTGCCGCAGAGATGCGCACAGTAGTCGGGAATCGATCGGTCTGCGATGTTGCTGCGACGACAAAACTGGGCCGAATAAGTCTCTATTCTCGCGACTGAGGAACTTTACGGACCGCCTGAGCATGAGCTTCGACTCCAAGGACTCGCCCAGTCCGAAACCGAAACATACGTCGAAGATGCTCAACAAGAGCAACTCGATTAGTAGCAGTTCGGCTACCTCGTCGAGGCACAACAACTCCTTGTTCATTTGCAAGCGTTGCAATCTGATCAAGTCCTCAATCAAGGACGGTAGCAAGGCGGCCATCGCGACCGTGGTGGAATTGTCGCCGGTGGACAAACGGGCGATGACTCTGCCGAAAGTTCGAAAGTCTACGGATAGTAAGAATAAAAGCTGGAGAACGGTATTCGCTAAGGAGAAGAGATCGTCCACTTCTTTGGAGGCTCTGCCGGCAGCCAGCTCCCGCTCGTTTTCCAAGCATCGCAGAAACTTGTCGAATCCCGAGGGCAAATCGCAGAGCTTGAAGGAAACGAAGACTCGACAAGCCATGGACATCGAGTTCCGCGAGATCGATGTTCGCCGGAAAAATCAGCAGCCTGAAATCATAGTTAATCCCGACGATACCTGCTGCGATATCGAAGAAGATCTCGGCAAGGTAGAAATTAGAAGAAGTTCGGCCAGCATGGAGGACATTTCTAAAATGGCGAAGCAGGCGGCGGAAGCCTCTGTACTGGGTGCGTTGGATCCCAAGAAGGCGGAGGAGCGTCCCTACACCGGTAGTCTGGACTCGATGCTCTGTAAGGAGGTGTCCAAGTCACGGAAGAAGCACTCCGTCTTCTGCTCGCCCGCGACGACGAAGAAGTCGTCGCCTGGACTGTTCTCGCGATTTAAATCCGGTATGAGCATCGACAGCACCCGGAGCAACAGCAATAGCGATTCCTTGCACGATCACGGTTCGCAAAGCGGCTGGATATCCTCATTGACGGCTAGTTTCCGGCCGAAGAGGCATCCTAACGAAACGCCGCTGTCGCCGCATCCACCGAGGTCGCCCAGCAGAGAGGAGATCAAGTGATACGTTCTGGTGGTCGAGGATTCCTCTGATAAGAAGATCGGTCTTCGCGGTTGGTGGCCTGAGAACTTGTTCTGCTGCAACAGCTAAGATTCGAGCGAGAAAGTTCAATGTCTAGAGAGGCTAATTTAGACCAGAAATATTCAGGAATATTGCCATCTTATTCATAACGCGTAAAAAGAAGATCCTAATAAAATGGTTTTTAAAAGACTTTTTAACAAGTTTAAATTTTCTAACGCAGGAATTATCTCGCGTGATTCTCATTGCGATATTAATTGTCGCTAATAAATTAATAATTGCGGTGAATAAATCATCAATCAAATGCCGATATTCAATGAATCTATTTTGCGAAATAAAATGTATCATAAATTCTCGCGAGAGTAATTTGCAACGGTTAATACCGCAGCATATACGATGCGCCTGTAATATATAAATTAAATACTTCTCCTGTAATATTAAAAACAGTCAATTTGAATGAACGTATTTGCTCGAGCATGCCATTTGTCAAGGAAACGTTAAATATACATACATAATATATGATTATCGATTGAATTAAATTCTTCTTACGGAGGGATCCTCAGACCGACCATGATATGATTTCGTGTCGTCGACTTTGAGTGTTTTACGTCATGACGATCGAAGTCGCAAGAATCAAGATACGTTTATTTGTGAGGGGCACCTACGGCCTGTGGGATATGAAGAGATGTATTCTGAACACATAAACTATTTTATTTATTGTTCAATTAAAGAATAGCCTAATGAGTAATCATTAATGTTGTTCGTTACTACATATATTTATATATATATAAATATATATTTATACAGCATATATATATTTATATATATATAGAAATATAGGCAAAGTGCAGATGTATACAAAGACGTAAGGATATACACATATCCATCGTGTGTGCGTAAAAGAAAGAAATATATATATATATATCTATAATATGCATGAGCAAATGGATAATTATAAATAGACGAAAAAGAAGAAAAAGGAAGAGAAGACAAACAAGTAGATATATAAGTGTGGTTCTGTTGTATTGATGTATGAGTAAGTTTCAGGAACTGTGTAACCAAGGATGTAAAGGTAAGAGAATACTCTCTGTTAAATTATTTTTAGAATATTCTGAGAATGATCGTGTATTTTCAGACAATATTCTCAAAATTTTCTAGAGATATTACCGTTTTCTGGAAGCAAACGATTATTCTGAGATTATTCTAAGAGAGAGACAGAGAGAGAGAGAGAGAGACATATATTCTCGATTCCTAGAATATTCTCAGATTAATTTCACTCTCGTAAAGACTAGCCTCATCTCATAAAACCAGCAGTTGTCACGACGAAAAGAGAAAATGAGATAGATTTGTCGGAATAATTATTGTACCGTTCGTCGAGACAATTCACGCGGTAGAAAATTTTGTCGATTTACTTGATCGTTTGGAGAACACTGGGAAAATCGTGTCGCGCGGATTACTTTTTACCCAGCTGCGTTACTAAAATGCAATCTAACTTGGAAAATGATTTGTTAAACTTTTAACTGGTGTATTAATTATGAAGAAGAAATCTGTCTAAAATTTCTCGAAAGAGATTGGCAAAACTTTTGCGAAGCGTATTCAGCGTTTCTTTGAACGCCGCGAGGAAGAGTGCAATTTCGAGAGAAGGTAGCGCGTAATTAAATAATTCTTTTTTTGAGCGCTTCTTGTCCGCTTCTGCGATTATTCCGCTCAAAAGATTCAAACGCGTAATTTTGGATTCTTGACAATACGTATTAGCGCGTACCGTTACTTCTGTATGGCGTCCTGCTTTTCATGTTTTAGCTGTTTATACTTTTATACTTTATCAATTGCGTTTGTACGGCGATTAAAGACCGTATGTATTGTTGAACTCTAGTCTTACGTTATCGTCTTTAAAGCAAAAGTTGATTTCGAGCGCGTTTTATTTTCTGCGACAGTTTTCAAGAGGAGAAACTCGATGTGTGTATGAATGAACAGACGAGCGAACGATTCTGGCGATTATTTGACCGATTTGATAAACGATTATTTGTATCTTCCTCTCTCTCTCTTTTTCCGTGCCATGGAATCAGAACTTGTCGATTGAATCAAATGGAATTAAACGCATGCTTACACAAGCGGGGAAAGAAGTCATGTGTTACATAAATCGTAAAATAATCGATTTTAATTTTAAACTCGATGAAGGAACAAAGATTGCATTGAAATTTTTATTTGGTTTTTGCTACCGGGACCCGAAATCGAAAACCAGATAATTGTAGCAGACGGTAAATCTTTTATGATCCATTCACGAGTTTCAGAATTAAATTAGTGTACTCATTTTTCTATGATGTAAAAAGCTGTTATCAAAAATATAACAAAGACTTTGAGAAAAGGAAAAATTAAAACGAATAGAAAAATGCGATTATGAGAAAGTGGCGTCAGTGTATATAGTGACGCATATAATAATAAATAATCAAATTTTTAATTTGTGATTGGATGAAAAAGGCATTTGATTTTGATCCCCGAATCATATCTATTGAATAATTATAAAAATAAAATTTCTTGTACCTGAAAATTCCAATCTTAATTAGATTAAGAGAGGTAAATAATGTGAAAATTATTCTTCAAAAACTCTTAAAAATGCTATTTTAAATTTTCTCGATATTTAAAGAATACGATATGTTGTAAATAATATTAACGAGAATATGTTTAAATTGTGATTTCTTTGTCAAATTGTACAGGTTAAATTTAAACAAAATAATCATAAGAATTTATAAAAGAATTATATTACAATGTTCCAACTTGTATTTCATATTCTGTATTTACATAAAAAAAAATCAAATGCTTTTTTTCATTTATATCGCTCGTTCTTCGTGCCTGATCGTTATTAATGTTCAACACTGATAATGAAAAAAGGTACCCAAATAACTAATTATTTTTAAAATCTTCATGTAAATGCTTTTTTTATAAAGAAAAGTATCTTTTTACATATTTCTTCAAAATCTCAAATTCAGCATCAATAATAGTGGGTACTTTTTGTCCAAACTAGTCATGTTTGTCTACAATTTCTTACCTATTCGACTCTCTTGACTATTTCGACTTTCAACGATTTTCAGAGGTATACCAACAAATTTAAACTAAAATCTAAGTTTCTAAGCAAAACCGTGAAATAAAATTCGACTTGCAAGATCGTCGAAATATTGATCATCGCTTGTTTGGTATCTAATGATTAGAAATGCATAATAAATGAATAGAAAAAAATTAATAACAAAAAGGAATGCAATGGGCCAATTGAGCCGTATTGTACGGCATCGTTTTACTCGTCAATTGAATCTTTAGTCTCACTAGAATTTTGTTCATATTCCAATTATCGTCGTCAATTATTGAGATAAAACATATTCAATCTTCAAATATATTTAAGCTACATACCGTCGCATAATCCATTCCGATTTCCACTTCCATGTTAACGTTGAAAAGAAGAAATCGGTGTTTACCACGCTTGACTATTTATTATTACGTCTTTATACCCAAATTATCGATTCATTGTGTATACGACAACCTTGTTTAACCAAAGTTACCAATTTTTTAAAAGCTCCATTTTAGAGCTAATATTAGTATTCGCAAGGAAATAAAGGGAAGTTTTTAGAAGTTTTGCTTCTGAAGAAAGTTTCCACTTCTTCCACGCTTTCCTTACGTATTCAATAAAAATAAGACGCCTTTTTTTGATATGTTGATAGGAAATAAATTTGGTTTACTTAGTCAAATATGTTTTTACATTTAATAATTACATTTATAAATTATTTAAATTATATTATTAGTTATTGAACAATTGCTTTATGCTAATTGATACCAATTACTGTTCAAAAGTAATAATTCTTTATTCGGAATCCTTTTGAATGTTTGATAATTATTAGAATAATTAACAAGCTCATATAAAATGTTATTTCCATTAGCGACGTACGAGATGTCCAAGTGGCGTGAGTTAAATCTCGATGCACAGTGCACACATTTAAGTTAAACGCGACTACAAAGATGTTAAATAGTGCAATTTTATTGACAGCATTTTCAGAGTGTGACTAATATTACTTTTCAACGAACAGCTTCGTGTATCGTAGTGATCTTGAATTCTAATATGAAATTTCTCGATGTGCATTCTTCGTGAACTCGAATAAATTATATCACGTGGGCGACTTCACGTTTACAAGGTCCGTTTTCCGTCACTCGCTGTTCCTTTCCTACGAGGCGTTAAATTAAGTCACCGATTGCCAAGAGAAAAGAAAGAAGGAAATCAGTCATGACCGTTGCAACGGTCTTATCGTTAGGGGAATATTAATTACGTGAAATTTATGCGTACGACGTAATTTGAATGCATGTGAGAATGTGTATATATATATACGTACAGATATGTGTGATGCATATATCTGTATCCATATCGATATAAGATAATTCAATGAAAATGAAATATCCTATATACGTCTGTGTGTGT
>JAJVSH010000167.1:386772-404778 GCA_021460005.1 Tetramorium alpestre | reverse complement strand
GCCCAGCAGACAAAAATGTTTCAGACAAAAGTTGTATGGTTTCGAGGGGGACATAAGATGGTGTCTTTGTTTTGACCTTGGATAATTATTTGAAAGTCATGTGAAGGTCACTTTTGATTCTTTAAACGGAACTCTATACTTTTTATTACATATTCTTGTAGCTTATCTCGAGAGCTTTCCAAAACGCTATAGTGAAGTATGTTTTTGTCAAGTACTTCTCGAGTTAATTTAAATTTTATTATGACATTTTTTAATATAAAATATGAAATATCTCATAAAGTATTCACTTTTGAATGATTTTACCTTAATACTTTTAGATGTAGAATAATAAAAGGAATCGATTAATAATATTAATTTTTAGATATGGAATTTTGTAAAATCCACCAATGCAATTAAAAAATTCAGTAAAATTTTTAAACCTAATTTTTGATGCTTTTTTACATTAATCATTTCCTTTTATTATTCTACGTCTAAAAGTATTAAGTTAAAATCATTCAAAAGTGAACATGAATCTTTATGAGATATTTCATATTTTATATTAAAAAATGTCACAATAAAATTTAAATTAACTCGAGAAATATTTAACAAAAACATACTTCATTATAGCGTTTTGGAAAGCTCTCGAGATAACCTACAAGAATATATATAACGAGAAATAGTAGGTTCCATTTAAGAAATTGAACGTGACCTTTACGTGACCTTCAAACAACTATCCAAGGTCAAAGCAATGACACCATCTTATGTCCCCCTCGAAACCATACAACTTTTGTCTGAAACATTTTTGTCTGCTGGACTCAGTTTTCGAGATATTTTACTGTCCAAGTTAAAATGGGACACCCTATATATATATTGTAATAAAGTCATAATACAGTTTTTAAACATAATTTCTTTTAATTAATATGTATGATGATGTTATTTATACAAAAGTCGTCCTTGTCACACTACGTATTGCGGACGCGGATCAGATTGAGATTGTGGCTTATGGATTTGAGCTAATCAGGTTCGAGACTGCCTTGCCTGATTGCCTGAATTCCGCAATCCTAATCCTCAATGTGAGACAAGCTTTATGCTGCGCGATGCTATACGCGCGTATCATTTGTTTTGTCATTTGTTTCACACTAATCGTTGGAAAGGCTTTCGACTTGCTTAAAACTGTCGATTCATTGTAGACTCGGCTTAAAGAAAAAGAGTTACATTACTATAGACAACAAGATTTCTAAAAAATGTCTAAAGACGTCTTATGTCCAGATTATGTCTTTAAGACGTCTTTAGACATTTTTTAGAAATCTTGTTGTCCATAATAATGTAACTCTTTTTCTTTAAGCCAAGTTTACAATGAATCGATAGTTTTAAGCAAGTCGAAAGCCCAGATAACAAGATTTCTAAAAAATGTCTAAAGACGTCTTAAGGGGACATATACACCTAGCCCGGAGAAAAAAAAGGTAATTTTTGTGAATTTTTTTAAGGGAAACTATTTGAATTATCGGATCGGGGTTTTTTTTTAGCTAAAAGTATACATTTTCGAGAATATTTTCAAAATCTGAAGTTTAAGTTGAAGTTTTCTAAATCTTAATCTAAATTTTTTTTACCAATACTTCAGAACTTGTGAAGAATTCATAACTGAATTCTGTACTTCATTAATTGATAATGTAAGATATCGCGCATCGCGGGGGCAGCCCAACGGATGGCGCCATGCGTTCCGCGGCCGAGCCGCTCCGGCAAGCGTGCTTGCTCCGATTGCCGGTTACAGCCGGAATTAGGTGATTACAATCGAACGTTGTGTGTCACACTTTTTCGGCGCCGGAATGCGTATCGGCGTAACGGCTCACACTACTCTCCTGCGAGAAGGCGTACCGTCAAGTATCAACGTGCGTCGGGAGTCATTTGGTTGTATCCGTGAAATTGCGAGAACATTGTAACATTCGGTGTATACTCAAGTTGTGATAATCTGATTAAAGAATCAAGACGGTGTGTAACAAGAAGAACACGGTGCTGTGATTTATTTGATCCTTCCCCCGATCCCTAGTAGAACGGAGTATACGCGCCCCGAGGACATCTGTAGTTACAAGTGCGCGTAATTCGGAGTTCGCGAGCTGGGATTCGAGCGGGTATTGATTTCGAACATCTTGATTTCGGTCGAACACGTTTATTGCAGAGTTGCAGGTCAGGTGGGACAGTGGATTTTTCGATAAATCTCGGAAATATCCTACAATAATGAGGTTCTGATGGCATCTACAGCTTTCGAATATTCATAACAATTATTTTTAAGTTGACGGAAATGTCTTTCTGATACATTTTCGATAGTTTTTTCTTTCGGTTCATTTTCAGGTAAATTTAATTATTGAAAAGATAAGATAAAAAAATATACAATCAATAAATAAATGTTAGTACATGAAAAATTATTTTATGTCCAGATTATGTCTTTAAGGGGGCATATACACCTAGCCCGGGGAAAAAAAGATAATTTTTGTGAATTTTTTTAAGGGAAACTATTTGAATTATCAGATTGAGGTTTTTTTTAGCTAAAAGTATACACTTTCGAGAATATTTTCAATTTTTTTTTTATTAAAAAATTTTACAAATTCACGGAGTACTGGAGTCGTCTACGGAATGCCGCAAAAAAAAAATGGTGACCAACGGCGTTTCGTCAAAAATCATCTGAAGCAAAAAAACCAAAAAGATTATTAAAGTAGATACTGTAATCTAGTTTTTGTCTTAATAATCTTGTCTTAATAATCTTGTCTTAATAATCTTTTTGGTTTTTTTGCTTCAGATGATTTTTTACGAAACGCCGTTGGTCACCGTTTTTTTTTGCGACACTCCGTAGACTACTCCAGTACTCCGTGAATTTGTAAAATTTTTTAATAAAAAAAAATTGAAAATATTCTCGAAAGAGTATACTTTTAGCTAAAAAAAAACCCCGATCCAATAATTCAAATAGTTTCCCTTAAAAAAATTCACAAAAATTACCTTTTTTTTCCCCGGATTAGGTGTATATGTCCCCTTAAAGACATAATCTGGACATAAAATAATTTTTCATGTACTAACATTTATTTATTGATTGTATATTTTTTTAGTATCTTATCTTTTTAATAATTAAATTTACTTGAAAATGAACCGAAAGAGAAAAGCTATCGAAAATGTATCAGAGCGATTACAGTATTCACAATGAAACATGCACTGTAGAGGCAAACAGTTTTAATTATTAAAAATTACAGTTATGTCAATGGAGCCTATTAAGTAATATTTCACATACATCCTTAACTTCGTTATTATCAATTTTAAAACAACATCCATGTTTTAAAAATTTCCCGAAACATGCAAAATCTTTTTTAAAAACTCCTCAGACAACAAATGTTCGTGAAATGCCACCAAGACAATTTTGTTATTTTGATATTGTACCTAATCTTAAATCTTATTTTCAACGTTACGGAGATAAAAATGAAAATCATATAAAACTTCAAGTGGGCATCGATGGGCTTCCTATTTCTCGATCTTCCGAAGCTCAGTTATGGCCTGTACTTAGTTCAATCATATCACTTTCTGAAGTATTTTTAATTGATTGTTACTTTGGAACATCTAAATCAGCTGATGCTAATCTATTTTTAGAAGATTTTATAGAGGAATAAAATTTTATGTAGAAACGGTGTGAAAAAGAATAATAAAGTTTTAAAATTTTTAATTCATAGTTTAATAGGAGATGCTCCTGCAAAATCATTTATAACTTCGATAAAGGGCATAGTGGATATCATAGTTGTTTAAAATGTAATATTAAAGACTGCCGTATTATGAATCGCGTTTGTTTTCCTGGTACTAATTTTCAACAAATCACAGATGAACATGTAAATAAACAAGATTAGTTAAAAATCATCATAAAGAATATTATAAACTGACAGAAATACAAAATTTTGGCTTAGTAACCGTTAGATTACCATACATGCATTTGGTATGTATTGGTGTCGTAAAGAAATTTATAAATTTATGGTTAACTGGCTGTAAAGTAAGATTACCATCATTTAAGGTAAAAGAAATACCAGAATCATTACAAATATGAGGAATTATATTTCAAAATTTTCCAGAAAACCTGGTAATTTGAAAGATGTCAGTAAATGGAAAGCTACTGAATTGCGGCAATTTCTGTTATATACAGGACCTTTTATTTAAAAAAAAAATTTTACCATTACAAATGTATGAAAATTTTATTCTTTTATACATTAGTATTCGAATTTTAATAAGTCCAAAATTACACATAGAAAAAATTAATGACGCTGAAGAATATCTCAAACAGTTTGCAATATCTTTTGAAAACATATATGGTAAGCACTTAGTGTCGTACAATATTCATAATTTGTAACATATAACTAATGATGTTCGAAATTTTGGAACACTTGATACATTTAGTGATTTACTTGATACATTTAAATATGAAAATCATATGAAATATATAAAAGCTTCAATTAGAAAAGCTGATCGTCCATTGCAACAGATATGCAGAACTTCAAGCATGTGAAAATATTAAAAATAAAAAAATATTACACTTATCTAAACAACAACAATTTTATGGAGTATATTGCAAGGGACCTCTTCTTTATGGTTATAATAATCCTCAATATTCGAAAATATTTTTTCAACTATATTCTGTACGAAAAGTCCTAACTACTGTGTTTTGAAAGATAACTATCATTTTAATTTATAATTTTGCAATGTCAATATCTGGAAGCATTTATATAATTGGAAAAAAATTCTCCAGAAAAAAATGTGTCTACAAAAATCCACTACCATTCTCATTATTCAAGTGTTTTCGAATTTCAAATTTGTTGGAATTTGAAGCCTGGCCTGTTTCTGACATTAATAAAAAAATGTTGTTATTTCCCCAAAGAAAATATTATGCTGCAATTCCTCTGTTACATTATGAAAAATTGTATGTACAATATATTAGTAAAATTTTCTTACACATAATACTTACACAACATAATATACCAGTAAATTATTAAATAATCTATTTTAAATCATATTTCTTATCATAGCATATGTACGTAAAATTATGTAAAAACTGTAGTACAAAACTATAACTTACTAATATGTATTTATATGTGTTTATTTTGAATTTGGCTCTGTAATTTTTAATTATTGTCATTATTGCATGTACAGTATCAAAGACATGTATAATTATAAATTGTTAGGTCCAGCGGACTCCACGATTTCTCTCATTCGGACGGAAACATTATTTTTCTTATTTTTAACATTATTTTATTTAAACTTTATTTTATTTAAACTTTAAGACGGGCGACTGGCGATAGGCATTTCTTTTCTTTCCTTTTTTTTTTATTATTTAACAAAACCTATGTGTATCATCAATAGTCGCCAGTCTTTTGAAAACGAATATGAATAGCTCGAAAACCATTTTCAGATTCTTAAAAAAGCACGGTCCGATCAAACTGCCTTTTTTTAAAATAAGGAAATAGAAAGTCTCACTATTATTCTTAAAATTTTTCTCGAAACGAAAGAATCCTATGACCGAACTGCCTTTTGTTGAAAATATCTGAAATTCATAAAACATAAGAAACGAAGGAATTTATTGACCAAGATGCCTTTTGTTTGTANATATTTGAAAAGNGCAGAAAACGAAAGNATTCTACGGTCAAAATGCCTTCTTTTNTTCGCGTGTGGAAAACGAAAGAGTTTCTATNACCAGGCTGNCTTTTCGTTAACTTTCTCTTTTTTTTAAGCACGAAAAACGAAAAGGATTGTGACCAGATTGCCTTTGTTTCTGAAAAACGCAATCTGGTCGATTGTAAAAAACTAAAAGGGCTTTACGACCGAACTACCAATAAGAATATACCAATAAATCCAATAACCGATTCTCCAACTAAGATTGGAGGAGTCGGAAAACAAGTTAATAAATCAGGAAACTCAAATCCAACGCCTAGACACACCTACCCCTCAACTCCTTTCTATAAAAATCGCAATCTCTACCCTCTCGGTCTCATATTCTCGCCTGGCTCTTGATGCATCCCGCGCTCAGTGCAAGTTAACGTGTCCGCAACATTGTGCAAGTTTCGTTCATCAACTCACCGCAGCATCTCGACTTACTGCTCGTCCACGAGGGCCTAAAAACCTAGCAACACTCCTGTCGAATCAACTAGAACTTCAGCAACAGTAAGTCTTTGAAATTTCTTAAACTCGCGTCATCTCAAGTTATCTCGCGAATTGCCATTTCCTGAAACGCTACCTCTGAATTTCGATATTAGACACGGTTTCACGAACTCCATTCTTTGTATCGCTACTTTTCGGATTGGCAAATAATTTCGGCATCTATTCTAGTGTTCAATCGTCCCACCTCCGCGTATCCATTTCGCGCTATTGGAAGGATCGCGAAGCGTAAACGGAGTCGTCTTCGTCGCCAAATCCGCCGAGCCATTTCCAATCACATAAACGAGGTCTTCAGAGAAGCTGAACCAAACCTGAGATTTCGAGAGCCTGATTCAACCGTCGAGTCAACCACTTGTGTCATTGGATCGCGATAACTTTTCCGATCACATTTCTGAGCACGAGAATTATTTTCCTTTCGGTATCTCTCCTTCCTATTCTCCCACTTACTCTCCTCCTTATTTTCGTTCTCCTTCCCCCTCTTTCTCCACGGCCGAAATCCTTAGGGCCATTTCTCCCACGCTCTCCGACTCGAGCGTCGAGTTCCTCCGGTCCGTTTCTCCCACTCGCTCCGACTCGAGCGTGGAGTTCCTTAGAGCCGTTTTTCCGACTTCTTCTGACTTAGCCATCGAGTCCTTCCGGTCCGTTTTTCCCTCTCCTTCCGACTCGAGCGTCGAGTTCCTCCGGTCCGTTTCTCCAACTCCTTCCGACTCGAGCGTCGAATTCCTCCGGTCCGTTTCTCCAGCTCCTTCCGTCTTGAGCGTAAAGCTCCTCGATGAAGTCCCTCTCTCTCCTCTTAGACCTCGCCGTTTAACGATCCCGGAATTTATTAATTCCATCCTCACTTTCCCACAATCCTCCGATCCTCTTCCCCCTTATCGCTTCGCTTTAACTCCCGATGGCGTCAATCTCGAGGATCTTCGAGAGATGGTCTCGCGAGCTAGCCCGACAGAAATAATCCCTGTTTTTCTTTCTTTTAATTCCGATCCCTTCTTAGTCCCTGTTTCCCATTTTTTCAACTTGTTTCCTCTACTGTTACCCTCCATGAAATTCTATAAATATTCCTTTCCTTTTCCACACGCATACTCATAAACACACAAACACATAAACGTATTTTTATAAAGTATACAAGAACACATTATACTCTAGAATACTAATTAATTTTCTGTCGAGATGTTTTTATGTTACGTATTATTGTAAAAATCCAGAAATATTAACCGATTATCTTATGTAGAAATCTTCCCAACTCAGAATACTAACCGACTATTTTTATGTAAAATGGAATATTAAATGTTAACCGACTATTTCATGTTTAAATCTTTTCAACCGACTGTTTTTATGTAAAATGATAATCGATTTTTTTAACTTTCATATTCAGTAAGAATAAATAATGTTATTTGTTAATTTGTTTATGCACTTTAATTGACATTCCTCGACTTCGCTCCTTGCTTACAAATTCTCGTCGTATTAAGAATCGCGCATGGTCCTATCCCCGGGTAAAAGAGATTAAATTCTCTGTCCCAAAATAAGGACCACGAGCACATCGTTCCCAGCGTGGCGTCATAGCGTCTTTCCGAGACGTTGTCCCGGAAACGCCGGAGCCTTGATAGATGTGCCCGACTCGCCTATCCCTTTATTTGCAACGGCAAAAATAGGCGAATTCTAAATTTTGCCGTTAGTTACGTTCTTCCATACCCTTCCTCCTCCTCTCCGACGGAGACTTTCCCTTCGCTTCCGTCTTTCTAATTAATTTCCTGGGTCTGGACGTAACAGAATCTAATTTTATTTTAAATAATGTTTTATTTTTAAACATTGTTGACAATGATTTTCAAAATTAGCAAAGCGTTTAAAATCAATATTTCAAGCCTTAAATATCATGTCGAATTTGAAGAAGGTCTTGAAATTGTTCCATCCTCATGGATAAAAAATAATATGTGCAAGTATCCTGCAACTAATTCCAAAAAAAAAGAAAGATAAAACCGCTCTAAACAACGTACAACCTGATTCAAATTGGAAGGATTAGGCCATTTTAAGAACATTTGCAGTATGCGGTAATGTTAACATTTTGAATGGTTAAAATACATATTTATTAGAATCAAATACAAAAAGCTGTATTAAATTCGTAATAAAATTATATATAATTATCCATATATTATATGAAAATAATACAATGGTATTTTTTATTTCAGACACGTATTTATGACGAAGCCTCTTTGAAATGTAAACAGAGCAATGTATGTATCAGATTTAAACACAGACAATGATAGATGACAATGATAGAGAGAATAATTTTGTAAAAGAACTTAAATAGAACAAAAAACATATAGAAAAACCTTCAAAAAAACAAAATCAAGTATATGAAAAATCATGTAAAGGTGAATATTAATTAAAATTAATTAAAATATTAATTAAAAATATTTATAAAAATTAATTGATTGTTTAAATATAAATAGTAACGTTTTAAAATTTTTTGTTTAAAATGTAAATATCAATAAAGATGTTTTATGTTTAAAATTAGGTTAAAATAAAGATAAAATATAGTAATAATTTGTTTTAATGGACATTTGTTTTAATTTTGATAATCTTGATATACATTATATTCATTATTATTATGACTAATTAATCATTAATTATTAATCGCTGGTTATTATTTGTTAAAGTTTTAAATTTTTAATATCCTATGAATTTTGTATAGCGTGAGATATACAATCATTTTGTTTGACACAAAATGAGGTTTTTTTCTTAGACCGATATTTCTTGTGTGAAATTTATTAAAATCTATAATCGTTCGGTTTTATGTGGTTTGCAATTTTTCAATATAATAATAATATCGAAATAATAAAATAAATAATTTCCACTCATTAACATGTGTTTTTTTATTTTATATAAATTTTTAATACAAAAAATTACATTAATTTTTAAGATTTAAATGTATCAATGACAAACACAATAACGGAAATAAAAGATTTGAATAATATCACAAATGTTATGAGTAAAGATGTAAAAGATATAAAAACAGATATTATGATTATAAAGATGGATATTCAACGCATGTGTAGCATAATTTCAAAATTAAAAGGAAGTCAAGATGTACCATTATCAAAATGTACCGTCGCTTCACAAGCTGTTATTGCTTTACATTCGACTTTCCCATTAAAAACAAAAGAACAATTAGATCAATTGGAAAAAGATATTAAAACTCGAAAGACAAGCGCAGTTGGTAAGTTTTAATTTAACTTTTAACTGTAAATGATTTACTTTAACTATAAATGAATGAATATTATATCTGACTATTATTTTTTATTGTCATCAAAAACAGAGTGCATTTTTTGAAACAATTGGAGGTATTGATCTAAATGAAACAGTAAAAAGATCTCTGATAAAGATATTTAGTAACAAATTGGCCACGGAATTTTCATGGGAAGGTCGTAAAGGAAAACATAAATTGTGTAATTTAAAATTAATGGATGTCATGTATCGTAAGTAACAATTATGTATTAAGAAAAATATATAGCATTTAAAATAATAATTTTCTTAACATTGATTTTAAAATGTAAAATAAAATTATTACTACATTTTTATTTGAAATATAAATACATTATCAGTTTTACATGTTTGCACGCACGCACGCACGCACGCACGCACGCACGCACGCACGCACGCACGCACGCACAAAAGATCAAACACCCGCCACGCCGTTGATCAAAAGTGAATACTTTATGAGATATTTCATATTTTATATTAAAAAATGTCATAACAAAATTTAAATTAACTCGAGAAATACTTAACAAAAATATACTTCATTATAGCGTTTTGGAAAGCTCTCGAGATAAGCTACAAGAATATATAATAAAAAGTATAGAATTTCGTTTAAAGAATTGAAGGTGACCTTCACATGACTTTCAAATAATTATCCAAGATCAAAGCAATGACACCATCTTATGTCCCCCTCGAAACCATATAACTTTTGTCTGAAACATTTTTGTCTGCTGGGCTCAGTTTTCGAGATATTTTACTGTCCAAGTTAAAATGGAACACCCTGTATATATATATATATATACAAGGTGTCTGATATAAAGTTGCCAACCCGAAAACTGGAGATAGATTAGGTCAAACCGAGAAGAAAAGTCCTATACCATTTTACAAATTTCGCAATAGTTATCGAGTTAATCATTGTTAAAAATCGGAAGACGAGATAGACAGCGCGGTGGGGGAGACGTGAGAGCGGCGTGAAAGCGGCAATGGCAGCAGGCGCAGCGAGCCCCCGCCTGATTGATGCTATACCTGATGCGCATGCGCGAAAAAACGGTTCACCTAGCATCACTGGTCTTTATTTACGCGTTCGGTCGCGAGTGAGTGTGAACGAGTGCGAGTGAGCGCAACATTTTGGGGGCTCGTCCGGGATAGTCGGACACTCAGATCGTCAAGGCAATGAGCACTAGAACATCTCGAAATCTTTCCAGCAGGATGGCGACGACGAACACCCCGCCAAGGACCCGTTCACAGGACGCAGCGTCGGTTGCGACGGAGATGACTACGACTCGCTCACAGGACGTGGCGTCGGCTACCGCGGAGACGAGTGCCTTCGAGGCCATTTATCTGGAGCTGCAGAAGCAAGGAGCGGCAGCGGGAGCAGCAGGAGCAACAGAATTTTCGCAAGGAAATGGCCCGCCCTCGCTGCGGTGACAAGCCTTCGGGAGCAACTCGCCATACAACCACAACTAAGTCCTTCCGATTTTGNTTTTCGTGGCGGAAATACGCATGAGACGTCGCGTGTGATAGGCGCGGACGAAGGCGTGTATACGGAGTGTACAACGCGCGGAAATTTGGGCGAGACGTCGCATGAGACGGGCGCGAGCGAGAGCGCNTGTGCGGGGCACGCAGCGCGCGGAAATTCGGGCGAGGCGTCGCGTGTGATGGGCGCGGATGAGGGCGCGTATACAGAGCGCGCGGGTTAAAGTTGAAGCCCGATACCTATGATGGGGCGGCACTGCTTCGCGAATTTTTGGCATAGTTCTCATTGATCGCGCGCGCTAATCTGTGGAGTGAGTCTGAGAAAGCGGTCGTGCTGGTATCATGTCTGCGGGAAAAGGCACGTTCACTTGTAGACTCGTGTGCTGACGGGATCAAGTCCCTCATATACGCGGAGCTTAAAGCTAAATTAGAGCTGCGTTTCGGCAAGAGTGAACTAGCGCAGAGTTATTATCTCCAATTCACAAATCGGAGGCAATCTCCACGTGAAGATTATACATCGTTGAGTGCAGATTTGAAGCGTCCCTCCCGGAAGGCTTATTCAAAATGCGCTTACGAGGTGCGAGAATCGTATGCTCCCAATTCGTCGCCGCATGACCGACGGTTCTATTAAAGTGGAGGGGGTAACTTCACTTCGTATAGCAATCGAGCGAGCGAAAACGTTGAAAGTCATTAACCGAAACAGTTTTTCGGAGAAGAAAGTTGACTGAACTTGAGTCCGCATAATTAATTGTTTAAAGATAATTAGTTTGTTAAGTACAGTTTCTCTGCATTTTTCGTTTCTTTTATTTCAGTAAAATACGGCTAGAGGGAGAAATCATCGTCTCCTGGGAAAAGTACTTGTTCGACGCAAGAAAAAGAACCATTCTCTCCTTAAAGAAGATCTAAGACTGTCTCTCTCATGGTTTTTGGCCGTGGTTTTCCCGTGGGGCGGAGGGCATATGCCGAGACAGAGGACAGGGAGCTCTTTGAGCGTTGAGACCACGGATTCGCTACATCTCCCCCCCTGATCTCAAAGAGAAAAGAATGAAGCTCTCAAGGTCAGAAGAGCAAAGCTCTCAAGCCCTAGAAGGAAGAAGTGAGAAGCGCGCAAGGGCAAGCAAGAAGTGCACAAGATGGTCGGCAAGAATTCTTCGGACGGTGCCGTGTGGCTCGGCAACAGCTCGGAGTAGAGCGAGGAAAACGTTCGACGCGGGTCGCTGAGAGAAAAGTCGATGGAGCCCAGCCTGGTAAACTTGTCGCAGCAGCGCAGAGTAGGGCGACGTCTTCGTCCTCCGATGCATTACGAAAAACTTCCCTTCCAAGAAGAATTGTCGGGACAACAATTTCGAAGAGGAAGGAAAGTGTTGCATGCGCCAGCCACGCACGATGTGAGAGCGGGCTTAATCGGCTGACGCAAGGGATCGATCGCTTCCGTCAGCCGTGACAAGAAAGCTGCGTTGTCAAGGAAGAATAAATCACGAAGTTGATCTCTGGACGTCGACTCGAGCGGACGTATCAGGAGACTCTCTCCCATTAAAATTGTTATTGTACACGATTGTAATAAAGAGCCTAATACCTTTTAACGGAGCGTGTTCTTATTTACGCGTTCGATCGCGAGTGACCGCGAGTGAGCGTGAACGAGTGAATGCAACAATACTAATAATATTTGTGTTTTTATTGTATTATCTTTTTATTTATTATAAAATTCTGACATCACTGCACAATGTTGCGGGTGATAATTTACATAAAAACATTGGGAGGATAAATGGCTTACACACCATGAACATTTTATAAATGAAAACTGCGTATTGCAGATACATGTTTTTTTATGTATATCCGATGGAAAATATAACTAATTAACACATTATGAATGAATGCCACGTTTATTTGTTAATTTTGTCGCCTTTTATTTCCTACACCCAATTTCCTACACCCATATATATTTCCTACACCCAAAAACGGGTGTAGGAAATATATATAGAATAATAATGAACTTTATTACGGAAAGTGGCTAACAAAAGATTTGACAAAGCACCCGAAAGCCGCCTTACTCTCCGCTGTCCAAGACCGAAGTGTCGTGCACTCGCGAATATCTCGCATCGGTCCGCCGGCCTCCACCGCGAACGCCCTCCTACGCATTCACTCCTAACTTCATAGCACACGCCAGACAATAATTCCCGCAACGGCGGGAACAACTTAATTATTTGAAAGAATTAAATTCGCGATATGATACAATTCAAATTCAATCATTAATTCATTATTTATTATGTGCTCCGCAATTTGTAAAAATAATTGAAATTGCTTAATGCGCAAAATAGAATATGCGTCAAAATTAGTAAATAAATTTTGGAATAATACTTTGATCAGTTTGAATAAAATGTACTTTGGCGAACATCTTTTGTATTTTTATTTTCTTATGCGGCGCTGCGTGTGCATTCTTACTTCTCTCACCGCCGCTTTTTCTTATAATACACGTCTTGTAGAGAGTGCGAAAATACATCGAGTTTAATTAATTAATACCAGCGTCAAGTTTATTGCTCAATCCTTTATACTCACGAATCTGCGCTGCTCGTGATATCTACCAAACCCGGTCATTTCTTCAATAAACGTGATATTTTACAATGTTAATCAGTTGTGTTTTCCACCGGATGTACATAAGAAAAAATATATCTGCAATACGCAATTTTCATTTATAAAATGTTAATGGTATGCGATCCATTTATGCTTCGAATGTTATGTTAATTGTCACTCGCAGCATTGTACAGCGATGTCAGAATTTTATAAATAAAAAGACACAATACAATAAAAACATAAAATTTATTTGTATTTTTCATTGTTTTTATTATTCATATACGTTCTTTTACTGTAAAGAATAAAGAAGATAAATTTACAATTAATTCATAAACAGTCATCTATTCTTAAAAAAAATTGTCACTACGCAGTTTTGAACCTGGCTTGCACGGACACAAAATAGTAGGCGCACGCCCAACCTACACAGCGCGCTTCATGCAAAAATTGTGACTATCCATTGTACTTATCGTACAGCTGAAAGATACATACATTTAGAATGCATTTTCTCCAAAACTAAAGCCCATACTTCCAAAAGCTCTGTCACGGTTTATACCTCGACCTTCCCTTTCGAATGCACTATGGTTCATTCAAAAATTGAGTTAGCAGTTCGTGACAACTAATAAATAAATCTAATAAATAAAATAAATAACTTATTAAAATAATAAAATAAATAATTTATTATTAGATTTATTTAATGTTCATTGCATTTTTCAAACATGCTAACAGGTCAATATCGTTTAACCTTTAATTAAATTTTGGACAAATTATCGCTATAAAAAATGTCTTTGCTATTATTACCGATGTTTTATTTTATTTTGTTATAAAAAAGAAAAGTAATTCATTAGTTTATATTCATCTATAGATTTTTTAGCATAAGAGTTGTCATACATTCATGATAAAATTTATGTGACAGTTTTGACATTTCGATTCATATCATAAATACTCATGTCTTCTTATTATATATATAGTTAATTAATAATTCATACACAATAAAAATAAGAAATAATTATAACAACGTAGACAATACATATGTAAAATTATATTAATTTTGAAAATAGAACTGATGTCCTGAAACACCTTCACTACTGTCCTGAAACACCCTCACTACTTCCAATATGACATGACTGAGCGCGCGAACTTCTAACAAATGGATTGGTTAACTTTAAACTCTTCTCATTTAAAAAATATTATAGCCTCGGCATTTTGGTATTAAAATATTCGTCTTAAGGAGATCCTGTAGCCGTCCGAGGTATCAAAAATTTTTGTTAACCATTTTCTCCGGATTGCCTTTATAGATTGGAAAATCTTTTTACAGGATGAAAGTATAGGCAATAATTTGTGTCTGAAAGATCGAATTGATGCTGAAAACAACCAAAATTTTTTAATTAATTGTCAACTCATGACAATATGTGCTTGACATAAGATCTCTGCAATCCATATTTGCGAAATACTACCTTCAGACTGAAAGCAAACGTTAAAAAACAATGTAGAATTTCAAGCACTCGAGATGACGTCAAGCGATGATTAGAGGCTAAACAGTGTTCCGGGGGAGGAGGGGGGGGGCTTTGGAATTGTCGAGCTTTGAGTACACATTCAAAGTGGCAAAAAGATTGGTAATATTTCACGATAGAATTATAAGTATAAAAAAAATACACATCTTACTTTGAAGAATTTTTTATTGTTTATTTATTTTTATTTTTTTTTAGCCTGAGAGGTATCATATATATTATAATATATGTAATATTAAATATTAAAGTACTTTTTTAGTTTAAAAAGCAAAAATAAAATGGATATCTTTCATTTGATAATTTTTGTATGCATATTTAGCAGAATATAATATTTCTTCTCAGTTGTCTTCCAAGCAAAATGATCGAATGGTTCAGGCTAGTTTTATAATGGGATCCACATAAAGGGGATAAAATGCTTGACGAATTTGCATCTTATTTAGCAGCTAAAGCTAAACATCCTTTTAATTCCTTTTCCATTTTTCTTATTTAATTTATATTTTTCAAACGTAGATAATATATGTCTTCTGTTTATCATTTTACAAAATTAATACGTACGAAATTGATAGTACTACTACTACCCTCGGAGATCTTCAATTGTTAATAGAAAGAGATACTAATATCAAAGTCAAACATCAAGTGTTAACTGATTACAAAAGTGCAATATTAANTGAAAGTACTGCGCCACTTATATCGTAAATTACTATATATATATNATATTAAAGTACTTTTTTAGTTTAAAAAGCAAAAATAAAATGGATATCTTTCATTTGATAATTTTTGTATGCATATTTAGCAGAATATAATATTTTTTCTCAGTTGTCTTCCAAGTAAAATGATCGAATGGTTCAGGCTAGTTTTACAATGGGAGCCACATAAAGGGGGTAAAATGCTTGACGAATTTGGTGCATCTTATTTAGCAGTATTTACAATGTTGCAACGTGCATTATCAAACAAAATATGTGTGTATAAAAGCTAAGCATCCTTTTATTCTTTTTCCATTTTTCTTATTTGATTTGTATTTTTCAAACGTAGATAATATATGTCTTCTGTTTATCATTTTACAAAATTAATACGTACGAAATTGATAGTACTACTACTACTCTCGGAGATCTTCAATTGTTAATAGAAAGAGATACTAATATCAAAGTCAAACATCAAGTGTTAACTGATTACAAAGGTGCAATATTAATTGAAAGTGCGTCACTTATATTGTAAATTAATGTATGTATATTCAACTTGTAAGATACTATAAGATAAAATGCTATTTTTTAATTTATTACAAATTTACTTGTAGGACCGCGTTTTCTTTCTCTATAAAAGTTGAAGTTGTTCGATAGAATATATATCTACATTAAATATTCCTAAAGCAGTAGAGAAAATGATGACACAATCAAAAAATGAGTTAAATTATGAAATACTGAAAGTTTATTATCGTCATACAATATATTTTACGAAAAAAGAAAAGTATTTATTTCAATTGTACATTTTTACGCTTAGTATAAATGTGTAAGTTTCTTATATAATATTAATAGTTATAAAATTGTNTTTACTATTAAGTATTAGTATATTATAGATAATATTTCAGAGATTTATTACATCAAAATTGATATGTTTAAAACGAATATGGAAAAGATATTGGAAAATACCAAGATTTTTACAGAACAAGTACATATAATTCGTATGAAACATATGGCGGATGAAGATGCAATTGATAAAAAGAAAGTACAAATTTATTTTGATAAAGTTNATAAATTGGTTAGTGNGATANATCAAATAAANATGAAGTTTATATCTCTGAAGGAAGAAAATAATAAATTGAGAAATCAAACTCAAACTATTGATTATACAGGAAAATTATCGGAATTGTAAGTATAACACAACAAAATTACCTTTTCAAAAAAGGTAAAAAAAGCGCCAAGTATACGCGCTCAGAAAACGCCTAGAAAAAGAATTCTTGTACAAAATTTACATTATTTTAATTTGACAATACAAAATGTATGAAATCACTACAANATTACCTTTGTACAAAAAAGAATAAGAAATTTATTTTTCTTATAAAAATAGTGATATCAAGATAGTGCGCCAACTATAAAAATTAATTTTTTTTAAATACTTGGTGCTGCCAAACCGAATAANTTAATATGTAATTTAGTTTATAAGAAATTATTGTTAACATAAAGCACTTAAGATGTTTATTTGTTTGGTTTGGCAACGCCAAGTATTTAAAAAAAATTAATTTTTATAGATGGCGCACTATCTTGATATCACCATTTTTATAGGAAAAATAAATTTCTTATTCTTTTTTGTACAAAGGTAATTTTGTAGTGATTTCATACATTTTGTATTGTCAAATTAAAATAATGTAAATTTTGTACAAGAATTCTTTTTCTAGGCGTTTACTTGGCACTTTTTTTACCTTTTTTGAAAAGGTAATTTTGTTGTGATTTCACCCATTTTGTAGTAATTAAGTTTACGAATGTATATAGTTTCTAATTTATAAAGTTCCATAATAAAATAAATCTCTAATACATTAAGCTTAATGAAACTTTATAAATTGCAAACTAAATTTATATACACGCTTAAACTAAATATGTCATCAACAGATCATATAACTTTCATATAAAATAAATTTTTAGTATATAGAATTCAATNCTTGAAATATATAATATTAATATTTAATTTAATAATCACATTCGAAAAGACGTCACGTGATGGCACGTNACGTCGGACAANGGCCACGTGCAATATATCTTGATCTTTTTTAATATACACGCACACCTACACATACACAGTTAACCTACACAATTAAATGTCTTTCTTAATGACACATTGAGATTATGAGTCGGTTCACGTCAGTGCTGTCAGTGCAGAGCAGACGCCGCGTAACAGTGCGCTCTTGCGGTAAAAAAGCGAACCTAGACATTTTTCCGGGGCGACGACGACGACGTTTCTTCAATGAAAATTGCCCATTTTAGACATTTTTAAACTTTACATCGCGATATCTCCGGTCGTAGTTCTCGTAAAATAAAAATAAAAATACTTT
>JAJVSH010000167.1:333372-346657 GCA_021460005.1 Tetramorium alpestre | reverse complement strand
TTATAAAATATAGTAAAGTCGTTATTATATGTATTAAAATTATATGCGACTTTAATATTTATTAAAATATTATCAGTGTGAGGGACCCACAATTTGTACGGCGACTCTGTGTTGCCTCGAAAAAGAAAATTCGGTCTAGTCGTCTCAGAACATCGAGAATCTTGGCAACATCGAGATTCTTGNGAACAATAAGAGGAAAAGGACGGAAGATCATATATCTGTCCTCCTCATATCGTAAACAATCGAGGCGGTAACATTTAGCTGCTTGAGCTACGACCGATTATTAGGAAACATTTTATTCCACATTCTACGTTATCGACCCCGATCAAGATCGAGTGTCGCTCCAGGCTCCCCTTAAGGTAAGAATTTCAGCATTTTTTTCATCCTAATAGGATCTAATATCCTAATAGGATCATCTCTCCTTTGGAGTGCTTTATACCGTGAGTCCCCTTGCCTCTTACGTATAAGGGTGTTTTATTACTGTGAGTCCCCTTGACTCTCACGTATCGGGGTACTTTATTAACGTGAGTTCCTTTACCTCTCATGTATTGAGGTGTTTTATTAATTATCATCGGAATTAACCACGGAGCAACTGTTCAAAATTATCACCATTTGCTTGTAAACACAAATTGATCCGCGTTTTGAACTGTCGCACCGTTTTTAATAGAACATCTCTCGGTATAGCTGCACAAGCTCTCCAAATGCGTTGCATCATATCCTCTCTTGTCCTTGGCTTGCTGTTCATACATGATATTTTTAAGATATCCCCATAAAAAAAAGTCTGACGATGTTAAATCGGATGAACGGACAGGCCATGCAGTAGGACTACGACGTCCAATCCATCTTTCAGGGTATTGTACGTCTAGAAATAACCGCACATCTCTTATGGATCAACGTGATTTAGAGAAAAAATACTGGCACAAATATGATCCTTTGATAGCGGAAGGGATATTTTGTATCGCGACTATCATGACCCTTTTTAAATTATTATTTATNTGTCAGCTGGATTATGATCTAGGACCTTTGCAACTTTTTTTAGTTAAAATGATCCGAGACGTTGGTCATTTTGTCGCAATATTCGATATCATTGTCGTGGCATTCACAATTGGTAAGATACATAGCATATTAAACTGTGTAAAAAACCTTTTTGGCTCAGTAGAATAATTATGAATATTTTGTCTAGCGAAACATGTGTAATAGCATAGCATTATCCCCGAACTTTCCAAGTTAAAAAAATTAATATTTGCAAAAGAACAGATTAAAACAATTCAAAAATGTTTTTTGCACACTTTAATATTTTTTTTATAATGTTTTATAAACTTGAGACATATTTCTTTAAGATTGTATCATCTTTATCAGATAGGGCGAACGGCGTTATAGTTGTGTATGATGTAATCAGCGGTAATACGTTCGTGAACGGTAAATGGTGGTTGCATGAAATCGAACAGTATTGTGATGTGTTAACAGGATACTCGTAGGGAACAACAATGACGCATCTAATCAGAAAATAGTATTAACGGAAAACACACAAAGATTCCCTCAAATGGAGATTCAATTATTTGAACCTTCCGCCAAGGACAACATCAATGTCGAGGAGGTACGTGTCACATCGGTTTCTTTTTATTATTAATTTATAAGACTAAAATAAAATTTGGAACTTTAAACTATTTCACAATTGTTTCTTTGTTATATAATAAAATCATTTTATGGAAGTTGAAAAATATTTAATAGTTAACTAAATTAATATATATTTTATACACTTCACTGTAAATTAATATGTAAGTAATATGTTACTTACAGATGTTCATGGCAATAACTCGGCAAGTGTTGCGGACCAAAAAAGAGCGGCAAGCCATACTAATTAATGAGACTTTCAACTTGAGGAAAAGCACAAAACAGCACAGGAAAAAATGTTGTTAGCGAGCGTTTTATAAGCACGCTACTTCCTATAACTAAACTAAATATTCGTTGATATGAGAATTAGAACAGAATAAAATATGGAACATGTGTTAGTATTACAAGCGGACATGAGACGCTGGAAATCCTAATATCTTCTAATATTATGTATTCCAATTACGATACCTATTATATCTTAATTAAAGTATACTTTTTTTGACGTTAGCATTTAACATAATAGAATCGATTTATCGAAGGAGCGCATAGAGCTTATTTAGTGAGAAGGATTGTCTATGCGGCATTCTTTTTTAACAGATCCAGAGTAATTTCGCGTGCTGCGTTGAAAGACAAAGGCCTATTCATTTGTAACATTTACAAAAGGGTAACTCTCACTTGCATACATGCGTATATATTAAATATCATTTCACGTACACATTTTATACACAAACGCGTTTCATATCATGTAATCGTTAAGCAAAACTAACGAACATTATTACAAACATCTTCCGCTAACTTTTCATTTTGGTCAATGTAAAATTTTGCTGCAATGAGTTATCATACGCTAAATAAGTCGTGTGTAGAGCAAGTAGGATTAAAGTTTCTTGAACAAATAGACGATAAATATTGTCAGCTGGTCCAAATAATTCTAAGGGCGTTTTAATAAAATTAAGGTTCGTGTAGTTTGATGATGACGTTTTCAATATGATCTAATCAACTCAACATGATCGAAAAATATTTAATCGAATATATGGAATGGATTAATGATATGCAACGGCATTAAGTGGAGTAAAAATAAAGATTGCTATACAAATATTGCTTGGTCATATGAAATTTAATATACATCCTGTCGTAAGATTGTTACAAAATTTGAAGACTAATCAACATGATTTATTTCCAATAGCCATATTTACAAAATGTATTTCATAAAATTTTATAATTAGCTGTAATTTTTGTTAAAATTTTAAAATTGATGCAAATATGAAAGCATTTAATTTGTACATTAAAACTAATCAGTGATATTTAAAAACACATTTTTTGAGAAAGTTTTAAATAATACCTAATGAAATCATCGATTGTGATCTTCTCTCTTATAATTTTTTAATAACGATAAATTTGCTAGCCAGACGTATTACTTGTATGTTTTTTCCAAGACATTGGAGTGCACAGTATTTATATCGGGTACATAATTGAAATAAGTATTATCTCATTTTTTAATTTCGAGTAGGAATTTAATTCTTTAATTACTCTGTGACGAGAGGAAGACGAGAAGCTTGTAAATGTCCGAATTTTATATATACTTCAAATATATAAATATGCGGGTAATTTAAATTGTCCATGCATTTGTGACGAATACACATACATTTGTACACACATACACATGATTAAATATTTATTGCAGAAGGGTATATAGATTGCAAGATGATAAAATATAATGATCGGTCATGTTCAGCTATGACAGAACCTGTCTGCATTAATCTGTGATAATAGGATAATATCGCCAGCTGTCATTGTATTACTGCTGCGTGTACCTACTCCCCATTGTAATTAATATCATTATTTCTCTATTTTTTATTTAGTATCAATTACATATCTCCCTTAGAGGCAATAAAGCGACATCCTACAACGTGTATATTCGCAATTTGCCAGTTTTAGTGGCATATTCAGGAAGTATTTCAATCGAGCATATTCAATGTTTACGAGGCAGAAAGAGAAAATCAGAAGCAATGGATTGATATGATAAAAATTAATTGGTGCAACATGGAAGAATAATTTATAAAGGAATTCATAAAAAATAAAAAAGAATATTTTTAATTTTATTGTATGTATAATGTTGGGACATATAAAGGACCACGCACCCACCTTATGGACTTTTGAAGACCCATCGAATTGGCTGATATTGTGATATGTTACAGTTCATAACCTTCTGAATGAAAGTCCCCATGAGCCCAAAGTCCAAAAGTGGCTTATTCTCCCAGTATAGGGATTGAAAGGGGATAATTAATCAGTAGTGCGATTATACGTATAAACTGACAAGTAAATAGCTAAATAACTTAGAGGCCTCTGTGAAGCTGGCACCTCATCTTTGAAAAAATTAATTTTTTTCTGAAGTTCTCAATGCACCCCGAATAGTTCTAGAGTTCTATATTAATTTTAAAAACAATTCTGGCGAATTAAGCTAAAAAATCAATTTTGAATCTTGGGGGTGCTAATTTCACAAAATGAAAACTCTAAATCAGCTATAACTTCTTAACTATTAGACATAATTAATTTTGCCATTAGAATTTCTTGTAGAACTCTTGTGGTGCTATCCAGAACTCCTAACAGAATTACCAGAACTAAAAAAAAATTTTTTTCTAACATTGGTGATGCTAACTTCAAAAATTCAAAAAATGAAATAATTAAATCAGCGATAACTTTAACCATTAGAAATAGCTAATTTTGCCATTAGAATTTCTTGTAGAACTCTTGAGGTGCTACCCAGAACTCTAAAGAAAACACCGGAATACCAAAGAAAATTTTTCGTTTATCGGACATTAGAATTTTTCGCTCCGACATCCGCAAAATTGCAAGAACTTTTGAAATATTAGTCTCAGCGCCTCGACCATTGAGAGTTACTATTAGAACTCGTGTCCAGAACTCTAAAGATATCACCGGAATACTGGGGAAAATTTTTCATTTATCGGAACTTAGAATTTTTCGCTCCGACTTCCGTGAAATCGCCAAATCTTTTGAAATGTTGGTTTTAACGTTCCATGTCTCCGCGAGCTATCGGGAGTGTCGTTAAATAAAGAATCTGTCGTTTTTTTCGGAATTTATTAATTGTAAAGTATCGTGGTACGAGATTAATTCTGGCGCCCATTAATCATTACCTTTCGAGATTAGATAGCTTTCGTTTAGTTTTAGTTCGGACAATACTTCCGTTCCGTCTCGTGCTTTCAATTCTGACGAAATCGACCAAAATACTTGTCATAGTACACATAATACACATAGTATACATACTTGAGCTAGGACTGATAATGTAGGAAATTTCTATTCCACATTCTACGTTATCGATCCCGATCAAGTTCGAGCGTCGCTCCAGGATCCCCTTAAGTCTATTCGCGTATGTGCATAGTTTCCTTTGACTCATTTTTATCGTGTAATTTATCAAGAACACAACATCAGAATTTTTCTGCAATGTTATATATGGGTCTGTCCATTGGGCGATCTAATTTTTTAGATCGTCTACGGCGAAATGTTTCATCATATGGTAAAACTTTATCTCCTACCTTGAATTCGATTTCTTTTGATTTTTTAACATGATATCCTTTCGATTTTCGTTTTCCTTCTTTTAATCGTTCCTTGGCGATTTGTTGCTCGTAGCCTTTGTTTCAATTCTTGTGCATTATTGTCGAAAGTATACGACGGTTTTGGTGGATGCGCTATGGCTGACGGTAGGGTAGCTAGATGTCCATATACAAGTTCGAAAGGTGTATATCTCATGGCTGTATGTGGTGTAGTAGTAAATGTAAACATGGCATATGGTATCCATTCGTCCCAGTCCGTTTGATCTGCATTAATGTAATGACAAAGGTATTCGACTAAAGTTCGATGTGAACGCTCAAGGGCTCCGTTGCTTTCGGGGTGATAAGCAGTAGTTTGTATCTTTTCGATTTTTAATAGCTTGCATACGTCCTTGAACATCTCACTTAGAAAATTTTTCCCTTGATCGGTCAATACTTTTTCTGGAATTCCATGCTTGAATACTATTTTCGTGATAAATTCTTTGGTAATCGTTGCGATTTTTTAATTTGGTAGCGGTATTGCTTTGCTGAATTTTGTTACAGTTTTGAAATGTTAATATATATTTATTCCCTGTATTCGTTATTATTAGCGGTCCTACAATATCAAGCGCTCATTTTTCAAAAAGTTTATCGGGCGTGTCTGTAATTACGAGGGGTACCCTTGCTTTAAGCTTATTTTTTTGACAATAATCGCATTTAGCGATATATCTTTCCACGTCTTTAGTTATATCTGGCCACGTCTTTAGTTATATCTGTGATTCATTCGTATCCGCTTTAATGTACGCTCTATTCCTTGATATCCACTTGTTGGCATGCGGAAGCCGAGCCGGAAACAGGCGACGATTTCGCACGTATTCTGCAATTGCAAGTACAACAACTTCCGCGAATTGCGAAGGTCCACTCGCGTCAGCATTCAGGACCTAATAAAAAGGACGATCGTGTATCGACCGTCGTCGGTTTTACGAAAAGAACTGTCGAGTCGTGCGTGTGTGACACTCCAAGTAATACCTATACAACGAGCTGATTGCGAATAAACTTCTATTTCAATACGACTTTGTGAGTGTTCCTTCGGACAGAGCCTGAATTCCCAAGCTCCTGTGGCAGATAGATCCCAAAATCCTTCGTGTCTCCACGAGAGACACAACAATGGTTTATGGTCGGTAACTATTTTAAATTTAGTTCCGTATAAATATGGTCTAAAATGTTTTTCTGCTCAAACGATAGCAAGTAGTTCTTTCTCGGTCGTATTATAATTTTGTTCGGCTCGTGATAATATGCGACTAGCATAGATGAGCGGACAATCTTGACCTATCGTACCTTGAGATGGTATAGCGCCGACGGCGTAATCCGATGCGTCCGTGGTGATAATGAACTCACGAGTGAAGTCGGGGTATCTTAAAACGGGCGCAGTAGTTAATTTATTTTTTAATGTCTCAAAAGCATGTTGTTGTTTAGGGGTCCATATAATTTTTTTTCTTTCTTTGTTAATTTTGTTAGAGGTCTGGATATTTTTGAGAAGTCTTCGATAAATCTTCTATAATATAGACTAATGTAATGAATAATTGAATATCTTTAACCTTTTGTGATGTTGGAAATTTACGTACTGCTTCTAATTTAGATCGGGCAGAATTCCATCTTCTGTTTATTATGTGTCCTAAGTATATTACTTCCTTGCGCAAAAATTCGCACTTGTCAGGTTGCAGTTTCAGATTGCTGTCCCGTAATCTTTTTAGTACTTCGATTATTCTTTTATTGTGTTCTTCTAGACTCAGTGCGTAAATAACTATATATCGTCAAGATATACTAGGCATTTTAATCCTTGAATTCCGGTCAGAATAGTATTCATGAGCCATTGAAATATGGCTGGCGCGTTTTTGAGACCAAAAGGCATTCTATTAAACTCATAACGGCTATGTGGTGTAGCTGTTTTTGCTTATCGCGTTTGGCCATTGGTATCTGGTGATAGCCTGATGCGATAAGATCTAATATAGTAAAATATTTCGCGTTTCCTAGTTGTTCTAGTATGTCTATTATATTTGGTAATAGAAACGAGTCGCTTATTGTGAGTTTATTTAATTTTCGAAAGTCTACTATTATGCATAGTTTTGATTTGCCGGACGCGTCAGTTTTCTTTGATACTACTAGCAACGTCGCGTTCCATTGGCTGATGCTGGGGCGTATTATTTCATGATCTAGCGTTTCACGTATTTGACGATTTACTTCTATTTTATGTTTTTCCGGGAGACGGTACGGTCTCACATTCACACTGAATAAATCAGTTCGTGTGGCTATCTGATGCGCGATTCTTTTCGTGCATATCAGCGGTTTTCCGTCCAGGTGGAAGACATCGCTAAATTCTTCGCATATTCGCATTAAGCTTTTC
This sequence comes from Tetramorium alpestre, assembly GCA_021460005.1. Lineage (NCBI taxonomy): Eukaryota > Metazoa > Arthropoda > Insecta > Hymenoptera > Formicidae > Tetramorium > Tetramorium alpestre. The sequence goes on along the minus strand of JAJVSH010000167.1, from coordinate 339,094 downwards.
TTTTCTTCTGCATTTAAGTGATCGGTTCGCAGTAAATTTTTTATTTTCTCTTCATGGGAGATTTTGGGCATATCTTCATCGTGAGAGTTGGTAATATTAATGGGCAAATTCTCTGTCGCTTCGTCCATTACACAGTCACACAAACCAAAAAAAATTCCTTTATCTGGGGTCAGACCACCATATCCTATAGAATTTTGACCCGCTGAATTCAAATCCGTTGTCAGATTTGAGCCAGCACGTCTCACAAGGGAACGGTCGGAAGTATCTCACATCGATTTCAATGAGCTTTGGATATGTTGTATGTAGAGCATCAAAAAATATTAGACTCCTATTTTTTAGCTGCGTATCTCGACGTTTAGGAGTTGAAACAATCTTTCAAAGATAATGGATTTTTTCGTTTTTTTCGAATATCTTAGGAAAATATGGGGTATATAAAAAAATGTTTTATATAAAAGTTTAATGGTATTTTATACTCTATACAATTGTATATTTACATTTTTCAAAAATGTTAAATTTTTTATTTACCCCCACCCCCATTTCTTATTTAGCAAAATTAAAAAAATTTGTAAGAACAAAAATTAAAGAATATTGAGAGCCAAATCCATCCATATATATTAATGTATGGGTTCCACGATTCAATTTTTCAAAAAACGAGACAATATCCTCGTAATATAGGCGTCGCGCTGTAAGTATTATAGTATTGCATTATTTCTTTTTAGTTGCACCACATTTAATAACTGTCTCTTGTACAATATTTTCTTATATAACATAAAAATCGATTAAGTCTAATGACAGTATGCGACATATTACACGATTTATTATCTAGTAATATATTTTATTATACTTTAATTAATTTTATTACTTAATTTTTCAATTTTACGCATTGTGAGTTGCAATATACTTGTACTTCGTGCCGGAAAATTTAAGAAACTGAAAAAATTTGTTGTGTGTAAAACGTTCTGTTTTCCGAAAGTTCTTAGACGTACGCGAATTAGCTCGTCGGCAGGATTTCAGAGACGATCGGTAGGTTGACAGAACACGCTCGGATGGGCAAAAAAAAAACATATAACAATAAAAAACAATATAACAAAGAATTTATTATAAGTATAGAAAATACAAGAAGTAATACACGAAAAGAGACAATGATAATCAAGCGCGCGAACGGACAATAGATTCGCGATTCGGAAATCAGTGATGCTGATTATACAACTGGTTAACGCGCGGACAGACAATAGACTCGCGATTCGGCGAAGCTGGTTATGGTAGGTACGGATGTAGGCACGCTCGCGATTACATGCGGACGCGACCGTTCGGTCGGTTATTTCGGCAGGCAGGCATTTACTCAGGCCTGAGAGATGGGCTCGCGTGGGCGCGTGAGTCGGAGTCATTATCGCTACCGCGGTCGGAGCTGTACTGTGTTTTCCCCCCCTGGATGACGGGAAACTAAGCCGCGCCCGAGAATACTCGGGGGAAGGCAGAGAACTCTCTTACCCTCGTTCCGTGCGGTCGGTTAGGAGCGGTCAGGTCGCTAGGCTGGAAAAATCCGAGGCGGAGAAACCTTTCACCTCGGGGTGATACTAGCGGCCGGAGGATCGGTGGTCTGAGCGGAGTCGCGTACGTGCCGGAAAATCCCAAGCGGAGGCAGAGAATTTTCTCTTACCTCACGCCGTATGGCTCGCGCTCAGCGATTCTCGTAGGCTGCTGGGCTCGTAGAGGTGACTCTTGGCTAGCAAGAAATGCAACTCGCCTTTCTGGAAATCGGCTTTTTATACCCGGACTCGGCCGGTTTTCGGGGTATTGCGCCAGCGCGTACTTTGGGAATGGTCGTGGGGATGGCGCACGCGCGTATCGAATTCGGTGGTTGATTGCGGTGGGGCGTCGGTTCGCGCCTTCGCGCCGCGCTCGGCTACCTCCGGCGCCTCGGCGGAAACGCCCAAACAGTCTTAGCCGCGGCGTGTGCCTCCCGAGTCGATTCCTCGGAGGCGAGTTGTGGAAAGTTTAAAAAGGGCGCATTGCGCCTCGGTTTCCGCACGACGGATCGTCGATCGAGCGGCTTCTGATGTTTGCCGGGTAAATGATCTTCGATCGGGGGCATCGTTTCATGTGTTTTATCATAACAATTGTGCTTGTAAAAAGGGGGGGGAAGATTACCGCGGATTGAGTGTGGACCGCATCTTTGCAGCATATTGCACGAAATGAAGCCTAGATAAATGTGCATATATAAAGTAGTAACATGTATATGTACGTATCGTAAAGTGAATTACAATAGTGCCGTGATCCATAGAGTAACAATAGAGAAATCTTTACCTTTGCAGGCGGAAACGCTCATGTAATGTTTTGAGCAATGAAATTATTTAAAAAAAGATGTCATATATTTAAGATACTGATTGATTTCCATCCGTGACCTATGCACTACCAGATCAAAGTGCATCAAAATAAGAAAAATAATTCGGATTATGCACGCATAATATTTTGCGTTGTATGACTTGCATCCAGAAATAGAATTCGCTCGTGTCGCGCGCATAATGCAATTGTCTTTTATGTTAATTATATCGCTTCTTTAGCTTTGTAAAAAAATATCATTAAATAAAAAATAAATAAAATTTTTTATTGAAACGGAATAATTGACAATTCAGTACTTATTTCATCTCATTTCATTATCGTATATTAATTATGTTACATTAATAATTTGACGAATTTTTATAATTACAATAATCAAAGTAAATCAAAGTAAAAATTGACATGAGTAAGAAAATAATAAAAGTTAACAACAAATACTTGTTCAAATGACAGTACATAACACACACATCTTTAGATTATCAATTTATTAGATGGAAAAACAGACATCTATTACGAACGCTTATGTATGATTATAATTATTTATGAAGTGTATGATTTATATATATTAAATTTATTATTTATATATATAATTAAAATTTTATATTTAATTTTAATATTTTTTAGAATGATGAAGTTTATCCATATAATGTAGTATTGTTACTTTCTGTAACTTTCACTGTTTTCAACTTTCCGCAAAGTCCCATAACTTCGCAAGAAAGAGAAGTGAAAGAAAAAAATTGAACATATACTGCAGGAAATAAAAAACGAACAAGAATTTGAAGAANAAGAAACGTTAGATTTTTTGACAAATATAAGATTCCAGAAGCGAAAAAAATTGATTTATTAAAGGCAGAACAAGATAATTTATATCTCCCAGAAGAAATTATTTGTAGTTCTATTGAATCAATGATATCATATGACTATAAGAGGCAAGCTGTGGAATACTGGAAGAGCGATAAAACAAGACCAAGATCACTCGAAGAAGTTAGACAAAAGTTCAGAAAAGTTACATCGATACGACAACTACGACGATCGGAAGACCAAATCAATGGCCACGTTTACACCGTAATTCGTTCACGCGACCTGACCTATACCTGACCCAAATACCCAAAATAAACTTCTAATAATACGTTTACACCACATAGACCTATGATACTTTTGGATCGAATTATAGGTCGCATTTAGACTTCATGCGAACGCCATCTGTTGAATAAGGCGAAAGTGTACTTTTAAACATCGTTTAACATCGTTGTATTATCATTTACTTTCGTGTATTTGGTTACTACTTTGATGGAAATATTTAATAAAAATATAATAAAATTTTGCTGAAATGTTTCTGAAAATTTCTCTCAACCCTGTTTTATTATTACATATATACAGAAGTATATCTTTTTATACATTTATGTATTTCTCATTTATTATGAATAAAAATTTTATAAATAACAGAATGATATAAACAAAAAGACATTAACTTTTAATATTTTAAAATACTTAAAAATAATGCGTACGTGAACTAATCTACTGCTATGTTTTACTACTGCTTTTCACCGATTTTGCATACAAACACACGACATTTTCACGTATGAAATCTTCAAAAGTATTAAACTTTTTTATTAAAGCATCTAGACCAGACACAGACTTTTGCATAATGCATAAGAAAATCAACTAATCAAAGTTCTTATTTTCACCCTGGAAAGTGAAATGAAGGTCTCGGATTGATTGATTTTCTTATGCATTATTTCCATCAGGGTAGTGCCGCGTTTATTTGAAAATAATTCTTTTAGGGCAAGTGTTATCAAGGTTTGGTTAACCTAATTGTTTTAATAACTTTGTTTTTCATAATGGAAGTGTTACAGCGTAAAATACTTTTAAAAAGTATGCTAAAAATAGAAATATACAGGAAAAAAATAAACGGCAAAGCGAACGGGTTTTACAAATTATGCGTAAAAGACAGCAAGTGTGGAAAAAATATATTTGCAAATAAAAAAATCGCAGAATCTGATTACAAATATGTTACAGTCTCAAATGTTATTATCACCAATGAATCTTGCTGAATTCTGCTTTGTCTCGAAAAGACGTCTTTGGATGAAACGCAGAAGATATCATTTTTGGAATGAAATCGTCTTAAATACATATATGATGAAGTACAGTGGCTTGAAAGTTTTAGAATGCGAAAAAGAACATTTGACAAACTATACAATATCCTAAAAAGTGAAAAAGAACCGAAACCTGTTTTTCTTAAATCTAGAGAATCACTCTCAGTACAAAAACAAGTTGCTGTTGCTCTTTATAAGTTGGCGAGTATCGCCGAATATCGAGTAGTCGATAATATTTTCGGTATTCATAAGTCTATGGTCAAAAAGTGTTTATATAGAGTTGTGAATGCTATCAACAACGTAATGATAAAAGATTATTTGCATATGCCAAATAAATTCGAAGCTACAGAAATTGCAAATAATTTTGAAAACATATGCCATATACCTCAAATTATCGACTGTATTGATGGAATGCACGTGCCAATATTAGCTACTTCTGATGGCTATAGAGATTATGTGAATCGAAAAGGCTTCAAGCATATAATTTTCAAGCAGTCGTCGATGACAAATCCAGGTAATAAACAATGCATATTATTTTTATATAATCATATTGATAAGTTACTAATATTATTTATACTTTTATAGATTTAAAGATATTTGCATCCGACATCCTGGAAGTTCTCACGACGAGTGTTTAGAGACTCTAACTTGTATAAAAATGTACATACAATAATTCCACAGGTAGGATAAACATTTAACTGACGTATTTTTCATTGCATACACATTAAATAGATCTTCCCAGATAAACTCCAAACTGAAGATGCGAAAAAACTTATTTTATGTTGTCAAACATATAGTATCAAGAGGCACTGTAGTGTCTCGCGCCAAGTGTACGCGCAGCGTCGCGCCGAGACCGACGAGCCTCTTATACGCGAGACGTCATGTTGAGAGAACCTTCGATTATCGGATCTCAAAAACGAATTAAACCGATCAAATTTTAAGTAAACTCAATGGATAGCTTGAGTTTAATTTATATAATGATAGTGTTTTTATTTTTCTTCTGCGTGACCTACGAGCGGAGATATCGCGATGTAAAGTCTGAAATTGGGAAATTTTGGTTTAAGAAACGTCGTCATCATTATCGTCGCCCTGGCCAGTGGTGAGAGAATGTACTGTTTGCATTTTCAACGTAAGGCGGCGCCCGAATGTGTCAGAATGTTGTCACATTAGTTAGAATGTCGTCACATTAGGAACGACCGCACGTGCGCTTGCAGCATAGTTCGAGGCGTCGCCATTATGCGGCGTTTGCACTGATATTAATATACCAATACCAATCGATCAAGTTC
>JAJVSH010000167.1:282001-304660 GCA_021460005.1 Tetramorium alpestre | reverse complement strand
CTAAATTTATATATTTATCCCTTGTACATTTATGTCAAGTTTAATTAAAATTGAAATTTTAATGCAATAAATAATCAGCATAGAGAGAGTATAAAAGGTGAATTTTTGAAAAAAAGTTTTTTTTCAAAAATAAATAGCTTAGTTAAACAGAGGTATTTTTATTGTAAAACTTTTATATACCATAAAACATTTTTGTATATTTTGTTTAGTTTACGATATATATCTTAAAAAGCAAAAATGTCTCTACTTTTGAAGGATGGTTTCCCCCCCCCTTTAAACCGTTTTTTTAGCATCAATTAAAAATTGCTAAATTCATGTGTTCACCCTCTCTACATTTATGCAAAGTTTCATTAATATCTGAATTTGACACTTCGCGATATTCCCTTGTTAGATTAATTTAAATAGCCAGTTCCATACTAAACTAAAAGTTTTTGAGTTTTGATCTGTACTCCTTTGCAAATGTTGTTGTTTGAAAATTTTAGTTTCATTAAGATAAGAAATGTCTAGTATTAAGTTCTCCAATTGTGACAATTTGATACTTAAAATATCAAGAAAAAAAAAGGTAATAAAAACAATCCAAGAAGCTAATCAGATCTCAACTTTTTTCGTAAAAAACATAGCAGTAGGTGATATACTTGTAACAAATGTCGTATGAAACCTTATAGCCAGGTATTTTGTGAGTATAAAACAGAGAATGTTACATTAAGGAGGGATGTAAATAATAATGATGATAATAAAATTGATGACGATGAATTGAGTTGTGATAGGTTTAGCGATGATATTTGTTCCTCCAATAAAACGAAAAAAAGTAAATAGTGCAGAATATAGTGCAACATTATAAATTGTTCGTACTGTAGCAACTCATAAATACTGTTGTGTTTGTAATGAAAATAAAGATCTTATAATTGTTCCGCTGAAGGCGCGGTTGCAGTCTTACACGAAAAGGAAGATTTTTATTCCTAAAGGTAACCGATGTTGCAGGAAGCATATCATATTAGATAGGTTTTTTGAAGATCTAAACAGAATTAAAGTATATTCTACCACTAGCTCCATCGAAACCTCGGATCTTCAATTAATATTTGAAAAACTTGTCATTAGTAGTGAAACTGGTATAATAGGTAAAGTCACTGATGGCTCTCTATCAAAGGAGGAGATGTACATATTTATTGGGTTAACACGGGAAAATATGAGAGATCTTGAAAAAATGACAACTTCTTTAAAAAATTCTAAAAATAGAACTAAAATGCAAGTTATTTTTGTATTTTTATTTAAACTGCGGTCAGGAAGTTCGGATGCCTTAATCTCATCAACTATTGGATTAAAAAGTACACAATTGGTTTCTCACTACTGCGAGGAAGTTGAAGACTCCTTTGAAAAAGACATACTTTCTATTAGATTTGGCATTAAAACATTGAACAGAGAAACATTATTACAGGATCACACAACTGAAATTGCAAAAAAATTAAATGACTGCAATGACAGATTGTTTTTTATTTGTGATGGACATACATTCGACACGAAAAAAGTTCAAATAATGAATACCAGAGGAAATCATATTCTGGTCAAAAAAAGGTTTCTCTTTGCGTTTATTGTTTGCACGACTAACGGATTTATCGTTGATATGTTAGGTCCCTATTATGCTAATCAAAACGACGCTGAAATTATGAAGTTAAGTATGGAGGATCCATTTGATTTGCGGACACTTATACGCGAAAAAGATATATTTATTTTAGATCGAGGTTTCCGTGATGTAAAGTCATTTTTAAAAAAAGAAAAATATGAGATATTAATGCCGGCACTCAAGAGGAAGCGCAATCAATTAACATCTAAGGAATCGAATGAGTCGAGGTTTATCACCAAGCTGCGTTGGGCGGATGGAGGCGGTGCACGGAATTTTAAAAGAAAAGTTTAAATTAATCAATCACAAAGTCGACAACAAACTTTTACCAAAAATCGATTTATTATGCCTTATTGCTTCCTTCCTTCATAATGAATTTGGACAACGACTTGCAGATAAAAAGAATGTAGATGAGATCAGATAAAGAGAATGTAGATGAGATCAGATAAAGAGAATGTAGATGAGATCAGATAAAGAGAATGTAGATGAGATTGTGGGAAGGATAAAAGCGAGAAAGTATATGGAAAACACGTTGTCTGCGGGGAAGTAATAGAACAAGCATGGAGCCGTCGAAAAGTTCTATTTCAAAATATCTTACCAACCGATCCCGAAGACTTTCCCGAAATGACTGAGAAAGATTTAAAAATTTTTTTTACTGGAACTTATCAATTGAAGCAAGTCGCCGCACAGTGGATCGAAAGATAGGAAAGTGCGCGGACATTGTTGTTTAGGAGACGATATAATAATGGAAGCTTTATTTAATTATGAATACATAATTGCAAAATGTATTTGTAAGTGTACTTTGATGATTAAAATAATTATTACCTGCATTATGGTATTAAATAATAAAGGATCCCGTACTAAACAGCATAAAATTGGGCCTCGGTTAAAATGGCTAAATTTGAAATATGTTGTACATTTTGGGTCACTGAACAAAAAGTTCCTCAGGCAAAATGTCAAAAAATGTACACAGTTTTATTGTTTCAACTTTTCAAATATATATAAAATCATAATTAACCCATTAAGGCCCATGAGCAGTACAACCGAGATAGCGACAAACTAACTATTGGATTCATAGGCTAAGGTAAAAATAAGGTTCACATTGTTTTTCTTTTGTTTGTTAATGAAAAATTGTTTAAACAATTTTTTTTATTAATTGTTTTTTGCAAAATCTAAAATGTTTTTCGATTCTACGGGAAAAAGTATGAAGATTTTGTCTGAAACATTTTTTTGTAGGAGTTTTAGTTTTGCCAGAAAAAATTAAAGAAGAAGGTGGCTTTTCGTCTCTTTTTCAACTTTTTTCGCAAACGCTTACTGGTTCGAATAGAATGAATTGGTATGAATAGAATAGTGCTCGGTAAATATCTGATTCATAGCATAAGCATATAAGGAGTCACATAAGCACATTTTTATAATAATTTTTGAATTAGTTATAACAAATTATTTAAATTATTGTTATATAGTTGTTTAAACAATTTTTTATTAACAAACAAAAGAAAAACCGTGTGAACCTTATTTTTACCTTATCCTATGAATCCAATCTTTAATTTGTCGCTATCTTGGCTGTGCCGGCCATGGGCCTTAATGGGTTAATTACGATTTTATATATAAAATATATAAAATATATATTAGAAGAGCTGAAACGACGAAACTGTACATTTTTTGACATTTTGCCTAAAGAACTTTTTGTTCAGTGATCCCAAAATGTACAACATATTTCAAATTTAGCTATTTTAATCGGGGCCCAATTTCATGCTGTTTTGTGCGGGGTTCTTTATTATTTAATTCCATAATGGAGATAATAATTATTTTAATCATCAAAGTACACTTACAGATACATTTTGCAATTATGTATTTATAATTAAATAAAGCTTCCACTATTATATCGTCTCCTAAACAACAATGTCCACATTTTTCTATCTTTCGAACTACTATGATGCATATTAGATAATTTTTTTTCATAAAGTAGCAGATAGTAGCAGCTAAAATTAATGAATTCTTAAAATAGAACATCCTTTTAATTCATTATTATATAGTTAAAGTTCAAGATATTACAAAATTTTTTTTAAAAGCTAAAATAAAAATTAAATTTCGGGATGTTTGTCGTAACATTATAAAAATGATTGCTAAATATTAAACAATATTATTTATTGAGACATAGAGTTTTTTCAAGCTAAAGAGGTGATACCTTGAATATCATGATTTATACAATGACGGATTTTTGTCTACTTGCTTCTTTAACTTCAAGCTAATAAATTTCATACCAGTTTAAATATTATGACATCAACTTTTTTCTGAATTATAGACATCTCTTTAGCTTGAAAAAACTCAATGAATTAATTTCAAAACTCTTATCAAGATCTATATGAAAAATATTTCATATGGATCTTAATACCTAAGAGTTTTGAAATTAATGATTATATAGTAATTCTATCATCCTTTTCCTAAACAAATTTACTATTGGGGACTTCATTTGAAAGAAAAAAAATTTTAGTTTTATATCCGCATTTTAACCCGCTTCGACCCACTGTACGCCGGTTACTTAGGAGAAATGATTAACAAAGACAGTTCAGTCAAAATTCAGTTTGTTAAGGAAAGAAACAATATATTGAAAGTTTTGGTTCCGTCCCGTCACATTAATCGTAAAAGCTATCGCTGCTTCATAGAATATGCGCCGAATACGACAGGCTATTCAGGAATTATGCGTTATACTTGCGCAAACGGGCTAAGAACAATTGAATCCTGTTCATGTGGCGGCTGTATTATATTATTTAACGTTTGCAAGATATCAATCAAATATATTGAAACTCGCGGCTTTTCTTAGTTCTATTTTTGATCAAGACCAAATTGCTTCAATGGTCAATCAAGACAGTGACGATGATCAAGCTTTAATTTCTTTTTTTTATAGTTTCCAACTGCAGTTTTATTTAAATAAATAAGTTAAACAGGTGCTTCAAATTTCTTTTTTTTTTAATTTGATCGACACAAATAAAGAAATCTAAAAATTAAAGCAATAAAAAAATAAACAAAAAGAGCTACAAAAACTTTCCACATTGATAACTCTAGGTAACGCTTCAGGAAAATTCTGTATCTGCTAAGGTTTGATCTATAATATTGGTCAAAGAGTCAAATACTTTCAAACTTGACTTCATAAGCAGCCTTAAAAACCTTTACAAACATTTTATTTTCATTTTAGTATTTTCGTATAAATGTTATTTCTAAAATGTAAGCTTTTCAAAGTAGCATTCACACTCTCTTTGAAAAAAGAGATCTTTGGTTTTTTGCGTTTTTAACCATGTTGTACCATCACGATCATTTTGAGTGAAATATATATTATACATGGGTAAGTAGTAATGTTGCATATAAAGTATAAAGGTGGTCACTCTACAGGGTGTTTCAAAAATTGCCTTTTAAAAATTGAAATTTTTTTTGGACACCCTATGGATGTTCAAAAAAAATCGAACCATATTTGTTTGAACCTTACTAAGATATTCTACTTCTTATATTTTTTTCAAAGTCATAGCTTTACCCATTCCGGAGAAAAAAATTTTTTTATTTTTGAACTTGACGTCATAACTCCGAAACTACATAGCTTCCTGAAGCTGGTATGATGGGCGATTTAATGTTAGATCATGAGGTACTTTGTATGTGAAAATTAGTTTGATATCGCTGGGGGACATCTTTCCATAGGAAAACTGGCCACGGCCTTTGTAATAATAATATTACAAATATAATTCTAAAAAAATTTAATATTTAATAATTTTTTTAAAAATAACATTTCCCAAAAATTAAACATAAAATTTACAATATTAAAACAAACAGTTTTATTATTTAAAGTTTTATTCAAATTTTACAAAACTAAAAAATAAAAAATAAAAAAAAGAATTTCTAACGAGAATTAAATTCGGGTCCAGTGATTCGATAATCCGCTGCTGCAGCCGCTGCGCTGCGCCGGCTCGTCAAAAATACGTGTTATGCACCGATACATTACTCGCTCGCTTATTTTTAAAATCGTTTTTCTCGAAAATGGCTGAGAAGTGGATCCTACTGTTTTACCACAACAAAGTGTTGGTGAAGGACTTTCATGAACTAAGTTTCATTCCAATCCGTTTCTCGATCCTCGCGCCCTCTCCTTGTAAATCATTTCCATGTCCCCTAGCCCGCTACAGCTTCCATGAAAAGAGATAGAAGTAGGTTCTCCGAGCGCTGCACAGGTAGTGCGCGAACAGTTTTGACCTTCGGCGATTGGCAGATATTCAAAATTTAACTGAGTGAGGAACTGTAAAATCTTTTATTGAGAATCATTCTGTAAATGGCCAAATAACGCACAACTACAGTACAAAAATTGCAATCAAGAGCGTGATCGGGCTACAGCTTGCTCCTTCCGCTGTTTCTGAAGAACAAACTCAACCTCGAGACAGTATTGGTAGGAAAAAAATTACAGTTTCTTATCATGTTTGCTATAAAAAAATTATCAAAAGACAGAAAAACATGAAAATATTGTTCAGTTTGCGAAAAGCCTATCTGCGATAAACACTGTATATCGACAATTAAATGTATTAATTGCGCTAAATAAATATAGTCCTTGAAAATTATTTTAATTTATTTATTAACCCCTCTTACTTCTATAAAATTTTAATCAATGTTATTAATTAATTCCCAGGTCAGAACATTATTTTTCATCTAGTGGGTACCCGGGTGTGTCCGCTAAGCACATGTACAGGGTGGGGAAAAATTATTGGTCAAGCTTTTGCCAGTCGATTCTACTCGTCGAGATCGTCAATATTGCATCATAAACATGGTGTCGCAAAATTAACTTTCAAGGTCATTTTCAATGTCAAATTTTTTATTGGTTTAGTCGATTCTACTCGTCGAGCTGAACAAAAGTCTCTAAGGGACCATATGTCGGAAATCAATATTTCATAGAGAAATCTTCGTTTCAAGTTTTTTTACCTGAAATTTCCAAAAAATCGATTTTTATGANGTCAGAAAATAAATCTGATGCTTATAAAGTTCTTAAAATCATGTTNTTGTTCCCTTCGGGGTATCTTGGTACCCAGTAACATTTCAACGNCTGTTGGTTCCTTAAAGAAACNGTCATTTNCNTCGGAGAGGAATAATATATCGCTCCATAAGACATTCGTTACTTGTGCTTAAGAAGCTTTCCATCCATATCCAGACCTTTTTCATGATTATTAAAAGATCCCCGTTGATCTTGAATCAATTTTCAGTGTAAAATTTAAAAAAATTGTTTTAATTTTTTACCAAATTTTTTTTAAGAATAACGTTGCTGTAGCATGCCTCGATGTGGTGGCCGTGATCGGGCGTATCGGGATGGGCGTGACCAACGTCTAATGCTTCGAGCAATTGATCGTGTTCATGGTAATTACGCACGAGCACGAGCTCTTTATGCTAGTTGGTTGCGACGCAAAGCTAATGGCAGACCATTACATCCAGGGTCCGTGCCTGATCGTCGAGAATTTAAACGACTCGATGAACGATTCCATAATCAGGAGCAAATTAATTTTGCAGGTGCTGGCTACCGTAGGGCAGCCACACGTCCTCGTGTCTTTGAGAATTGAGGAACGTGTGAAGCTCGAACTTATCCTGTCATGGGATCTCGATGCATAGGCGCGCGAGTAGGGGTTGATTATAAAACAGTCTTGCGCATTCTCCGTGAGAAAGGTCTACGACCCTACAAAGTGCAGGTAGTGCATGAGTACGACCTGGTGATCGCACAGCTCGTCTTCGTTTTTGTCGGTGGATATTTCGCAAGATCCGAAGAAATCGCCACTTTCTGAAAAATATAGTGTTTACTGATGAATCCAGTTTTTCCAGCACTTCCATTTTGAACCGGCAAAATGTTCGCATCTGGCGCAGACGCAATCCATACGCTATGGTCCAAAGAATTCAGCAAGGCCGTTTCTCAGTCAATGTTTGGGCAGGGATACTCGGGAATGATTATATTGCTCCTGTGTTTCTCTCAAACCGATTGTCAAGCGTTGAGTATTTACGGTTTCTATGTCATATTTTCCTGAATCGACTGCGACGTATGCGGTTCCGAGGAATGCCCGTAATCGAATTTTTTTTATGCATGACAGTGCTCCATTTCGCTCCGCATTTCGGCAGGCAAGTCCGCGCTTTTTTACAACGAGCTTTTGAAACTCGATGGATCGGTCGTAATCCTGCGCCACACTTATGGCCCGCCCGTTCCTGACCTGAACCCTCTGGACTTTTATTTCTGGGGAGCTCTGAAAGCCATTGTTTATGGGTCAGGCAGGGCTTTAAGGACGGCTCAGGATTTACGAGATCGCATTGAAGAGGCGGTTGCTATTTTAGCACGAAATNGAGCTGTGCTCCGTAGAGTGCGAGATAATTTGGTGGAGAGACTCCAAGCTTGCATTGATAACGGNGGTGGTTACGTTGAANCTGGCAGACAAGCACAACTGCTCAGAGCTATTNGGGCCGATGGGTCAGTTCTGTTTGTTCGTAGGCAGCGTCGACGACNATAAAGTGAGAGGCAAGGGGAACTCACTATAATCAAGTCACCCCGAAGTGAGAGGCGAGGGAAACTCACTATAATCAAGTCACCCCGAAGTGAGAGGCGAGGGGAACTCACTATAATCAAGTCACCCCGAAGGGAACAGAAATCTGCCATGTTTACGTTGTTGTTCCTGGGTAGCGCTAAGAGTAGATTAAGCAGATTTTTGACCTTGAAAACGAATTTTTCAGGATCATTTTTGGGGGGTGATTTTCGCTAATCATGATCAGGGTATTCAGAACATGATTTTAAGAACTTTATAAGCATCAGATTTATTTTCTGACGTCATAAAAATCGATTTTTTGGAAATTTCAGGTAAAAAAACTTGAAACGAAGATTTCTCTATGAAATATTGATTTCCAGCATATGGTCCCTTTGAGACTTTTGTTCAGCTTGACGCGTAGAATCGACTAAGCCAATAAAAAAATTTGACATTGAAAATGACCTTGATAGTTAATTTTGCGACACCATGTTTATGATGCAATGTTGGCGATCTCGACGAGTAGAATCGACTGGCAAAAGCTTGACCAATAATTTTTCCCCACCCTGTACTTTAATGTCATTCAGTTTAGGTTCAAAAAATTAAAAAAAAATTTACTAGTATATTTTTAGTTTCCAAAAGTTAAATAATGGGGATTCCGAGGCTCAAGTTGAGATTTCAATTTTTCTTCAAGTTATAAACAAAAATATGTCGAAGTGGGTATCCGGATACTTGGAAGTGTACATACGAGTTAAGGGGATGTTTAACCCTTAAACTACACTCTGGGTCAAAATGACCCGAAAAAAATTACATTGCAATATCTCTCATTGAAACACTGAAATCGGGACTTGTCGCGCCATCTTGTGTTAGTTTCGGGCTCTTTCTTAACGGCGGTACAATAGCTGTGAACAAGCAGACAATAGGCTGCGTCCAGTTTCCGTCTGCGTCGAACGCTGCAAAAATCACGGGTCATTTTGACCCAGTGTGTAGTTCATGCGTATTGTGACTGATTTTTTTGTGATTTTTTTTGTTTGTTTTTCTGAGCTTCGGTCCATCAATTAAAGTGTAAGTAAACGTTTGAATACGCTCTGAAATTTTTTAAGCGTTTATTCATCAATAATAACACTGAATATAGATGTTGTACAATCTACGCTCTCGGACTGTTTGCCAGCATCTCATTCTCGATGACGAATTTGTGAATCCTATTGATAATGAACTATCTGATGATGAAGAAGATTACGTATTCGAGCATTCCGAAGGGAGTGATTACGAGTCGCCGAGTGGCGATGAGGAATAAGATACTGCAGAGATCGAGAGCGATTTGGAGAACACTTCATTAGAATCGCGTCTGTTGAAGATCAGAGCGCGTGAAAGACCACGTTCTATCTATCGGGGGAAAAATGGCTATATTTGGACCACGAGGCCTTCGATTAGAACCTCAAGTAATTGAAAAATAGATGAGCCTTTTAATATGTATTTGAATACTCGACACAAAAAGTATTTATTTAAAATGATACCAACTCCAATTATGAATTATTTACAGCTTGTCATGGATAACCAATCAATATGACCATAATATTTCTTGTTTCTTTTAGATCGCTTTCAAATCGAAGAAGTTATTGCGAGCCCTATAAATGCGGCAGCCAACCTCGAAACCATCGAGCAGTTTTGAGAGATACTCTTTGATGAGCAAATTATATCAATAACAGTCCAGCACACAAACACAACAAAATAGAGAATCAGTGCGCACTTTTGATATCTCGCGATCAAGAGCTCCAAACTTATTATCACCACACAGATGCTTCAGAAATCAAAGCTTTGATCGGAATTTTCTACTATTGTGCGCTCTGGAAATGTTCCAACATGAATGACATCATGCTCTGGAGCAAAAATAACGGAATTTCTTTCTTTCAATGCATTATGTCACGGAACAAATTCGTATTGTTATGTACATGTTTGCGTTTCGATAACAAAAATGAAAGGGATCTCTCCGATAAATTTGTTCCTGCCCGTCAGGTTTGGGAGATTTTCACCGGAAACTGCGCTAAGTATTATAGACCGAGTAAACAGTGTACGGTCGATGAGCAGCTGCTCAGTTATCGAGAACGCTGCTCCTTATATACATGAAATCAAAACCTGATAAGTATGGCCTCAAGGTCATAACTTTAAACGATGCTGAGACATCGTACCTTATTTATGGCCTTCCTTACATCGTAAAAGATAGAAATCACAATTCCAGAGAATCTATTCCGGACAGATTGTTCCGAGAAATGACTGTACCCATCCACGGATCTAATCGTACAGTTACGTGCGATAATTTGTATACATCGATACCGCTTTTGGAAAAGATGATGGATCTACCATATAACTTGACCATCACACAGGTACAATAAGAAAGAATAAAAGAGAACTTCCGGCTGAATCAAAAGTTGCATCGAGCTCACCACTAGCAAGTAAATTCTTTTTTTCGAAAACGAAAAATATTTGCTTGCTGTCGTACACACCGAAGAAGAACAAAATTGTCCTTATTGCTTCTTCGCACATGCGGTCGATTACCATAGAGAATAAACCGGATATAGTTCATCATTATAATGCCATAAAAGGTGGAACGGATACTTTTGATCAACTTTGTTATGCACATATCACCACCAGGAGGACGCAGAGATGACGAATATTTTTCGGGATGCTGGACCAAGCTGCCGTCAACGCGCGCATTTTGTTCAAGTGTAAACAGGTTAATAGCGGTAGGAATCAATCGGTCACCGCAAATGCGTGCTTGGAGCGTCTTTATATTCATCTAATGAAACCTTTTTTGATGGAGCGCCAAACCTGTCCAACGCTTCGCGCATATATAAAAGTTGGGATTGCGACCATATTGTCGAGCAACCTCGAGGAACCAGTTATATCGAATGAGCGGATCTATTCGGATAACAGGAGGCGTTGCGCACTTTGCCCATCTCGGTTCGATCGTAAAACTAAAAAAAATTTGCCTAATATGCGATAGGCTCATGTGTGATGAGCATCGCGCATTTTTATATGTCAACTGTGCAGGGCAGGATTGAATAAAAAATCAATACTTTTGTACGTTGTTTTGTGTATTTACTTATGTATTACAGTTTTAATCATTTCCATGCCTTATCCATCGAAAACGAATCGTTCATAAACGAATTTTGAAGCGAATGTGCTATCGATTTTTTGCGTTAAAATTATACATTCGGTTTTCCAAATAAATATCTTTTTTGGAATGTATACTATTGCAATTATTTTTATATTAAAGTACACTATTTCAAGAGTATCAGGTTAAAATTTTACTTAAAAAAATTAAAAATTGAAAAAGTTATGAAATTTTAAGTGAAAAAAGTCATTTTTTTAGTGTTTTAGTCTCTTTTTATATTTCAATTTTTTAATAATATTAAACATTTTTTTTATTCGGAACAATTGCACCTTATTTCGAAATATTTGAAAAACTTACTTAATTTTTTCAACTCAAAAAAAATAAATAGTTTTTTTGTAATAATTGTTCAAAGTGACTCAGGTCAATCTGACCCAGTGTGTAGTGTATGTTTCATATAGATAGTGCGTAGTTTAAGGGTTAAGTTGTCCTGTTTTATCAATCAATGTGATTACTTTCTAATTTATTAATCTTTTAATTGCCTTCACAGATTTAAAAATCCTTTTCCAGAATCAAAATACAGACAATGCTACAATACGTACGTGAACTAATCTACTGCTATGTAATGTATCTTTCCACCGATTTTGCATGCTGTAACGTCGAAGATCGAGGTCGTGTACGACTCCAGCGATAAATAATCCGAAATATGTCAAATAACCATGTCCGAATCCGTACACATACAGTCTGTATACAAGCCCGTCGTAATTCCTGCCAGATGTCGAACCGGATATTACAAAAAAGAGAGGCTTCGCCTAAAGAATTCTCGATTTATGACGTTTTCTAAATTGCAACGCAGCTCTATTGTATTCATTTGGACTTAGTCATCGGTCGTGTAGACAACAACCCGCATCTTGTAAAAAACGACGAGCATTTCTTTTGAAAGGGTTGGGTTTGAAAGGCTATCCGTCGTGGAAACTTCGGGCCTTTGCGTTGGGGTTAACAGTATATAAAGCGTTGCGATTCTGACCCGGTTTCACTTTCGTTCTGTAAGCTAGCCAGCACGGTTCGCATCATTCGGCAAGTGATTTTACGTACGTGGCGATCAACCCGGAGAATAACACTCCGAGACGTGTCGATATTCGAAATATCGGCCTACGAGTCCCAGACGATATATCGAGCATAGCTCGTAGGCATACGTTGCCGAGACTATAGTCTCCCAAACGGTCTTCCCGGACGGCGATTTAACGAGACGACATCAGGATGATTGTATCCAGAACGAGATCTAATAAAGACATTTATACGAAACCACAGTGTAGAGTTCAAGTACCCTCACTGACGACATAACACATGCAAACATGAAATTTTCACATACGAAATCTTCAGATATACAAAACTTTTTTATTAAAGCATCTAAGCTCATTTAAAAAACACAATGTTACTCTACAATGTTAACTCTAATGCTGAGCTAGCTTGTTTTATATGTACAAGGTATAAAACTTTTATAGTAAGCAAATGTAACTCGAGCAACGTCAGAAGCCGATAATTTAACAATTGTTTTTATTTTCATGAAATCATTCACGTAAAACAAGCTAGCTCTGCATCACAGTTAACATTAAAGAATGTTCTTGTGTTTTTAGAATAAGCCTAGATGTTTGAATAAAAAAGTTTCGTATGTCTGAAGATTTCGTATTTAATAAGAATATGATTAAATTTGTATATAATATGAATATGACCATGGAAATAAGTATTCCAGGAGGAAGAGTAAACCAGCTTTTAGGCGAGGGGTATGAAGCCGAAGAAGTGAGAAGAAATCGTATGGCGACCATCTTGGTAGTTCAAAAGATATGTAGATTCAGGCTATTCATCCGTATGGCATTACTTTAATTCATTTTATCATAACACGACGTAAAGCTTTCTTTTCTAAATTCAAATTTCTGTAAAGGGGTTCTACAATAAATTGCAAATGTCTTGTTGCCAGTCGCTAACGTTGTGATACGATGATGATTCGCAAATGCCTTGTTGCCAGTCGCAAACGTCAATTATGTCGTTTGCGACTGGCAACAAGGCATTTGCAACTTATTGAAGAACCCCCCTAATTGTAATGTACTGCAATGATAATAATGAAGTCATTGAGAAACTGCATTATTATATTTTAATAAATTAATTTTACTTTATACTACTCGAATCATTTCCCGGAATGAATTTTTAAAAATTCATTTACCGAAGTTATACAAATTTAGGCTACAGTGCCTTCAAAATACTCTCCTCCTGCATTCACACACTTGCCCCAACGTTTGTACAGTTGTTGGAAACATTCCTCGAACCTAATATTTGAGAGTGAAATCAGCTGTCTCATCACATTTTGAATAACCTCTTCAAAATTCGAAAAACGTTGCTCCTTCAATTTCATTTTTAGCCTTGGAAATGTAAAAATTGGCTGGTGCGAGGTCGGGTGTACACTGAACGGCAGGAATGGTGTCCCCACACACCGAAACGCGTACATACGTGTGTCTCTTAAAGAAAAAAAGCGCGAGAGGTATTAGAAGGAACGAGATACATATAGAGACAACGCGGTGTCACTATAGCTATCTCACCTGCACGCCCTGCATTCAAGCGGCGAGGGTGAGACAATCGTAGGTGCCGTAGGGACACCGCCAGCCGCCAGCACGTCTTGCATTGCTTTCTCTCTCGATTGTGCATCTTGCGATAAAGATGCGACATCGGACGGCCCCCCACTACTTTTTCCCTTCGCTCCTCGATCCGCGCGTCTAGAGACACACGTATGTACGCGCTTCGGTGTGTGCGTTCGCCGCGTTCGGCTGTCACACACCCACACCAGCCGCTGAGGGACACCATTCCTGCCGGTCAGTGTACAATGGGTGTTCAAGAGCAGTAACATTATTCTTGGCAAGGTAATTTTTAATCATTAACCATTAACTATTAATCTTTTAACCAGTGACCGATGTGCAGGGGTGTCATGTAGCAAAACCTACTTGTTTCTTGCCCATTTTTCAAGGCGTTTTCTTCTGATAGCATCTCATAAGTAGCGAAGAATTTCCAAGTAAAGTTCCTTATTTACAATTTGGCTTTGTGGGATGAATTCATAATGAATGACATCTTTGTAATCAGAAAATACCTCCAACATTACTTTCCCCTTGTTTTTGTCCAAGTGATAGCTTTGCTTCTTTGGAGTCGTTCTCGACTTCATTCAGTAGACTGACGTTTAGGTTGAGGATGGTAGAGAAAACACCATGTCTCGTTACCAGTCACGATTTTTTTCAAAAAGTTCTGATCTGCATCTGCCATGTTAATGAGGTCGCTAGCCATCGAAATCCGAGCTTCTTTTTGTTAAGGGGACAGAATTTTTGAAACCATGTGTGAACAAACACGATGCATATTCAAAGAATCATGAAGAATGTGGTGAACACTACCATGTGATAAACAGACTTCAGATGCAATTTCATCAATTGTTAAACGTCTGTTTGCACGGATAATTTGTCGAATGCGCTCAATGTTTTCATCAGTGATGGAAGTAGAAGGGCGATCACTATGGCGTCTTTAAAACTTGCGCAACCTTTACGAAAGCGCTTGTGCCAATCGTACACTTGCGTTTTTTCATTGTCTCGTTTCCATAGGCTTCAGTCAACATTTGAAGGGTCTCAGAAGATGTTTTTCGTAATAAAACACAAAATTTAATGTTCGATCACTGTTCGATAGCCGAAATTTCAAAATCCGACAATGGAAAAAAGTTATTTAACGATAATGACTGTACCGCTCACAGACGGAGATTGAGAAACCGCTAAACCTCCTCTTGGTCATCTCTTGACTTGTTGTCAACCCAGCAAAAACAAATTTTCCATCTACACCCTCTCTGACGCCTTTTGTATGTCAATTCCGGGAACTTTTTGACTCTAGTAGTATATGGAGCATTCTCTGTCAACCGGACAGAGAATGCTCCATATACTACTAGATGCCCCTCTGCCCAAAGTTTGGACCGATTGAGGTCAATAAGGGCTCAAATTATAGGTAATGATATGGAGTTTCTTTTCCCATGTGACCTTTTTGAGAATTTAAGATGGCTGCCAAATTCTCGCAATGATAAGTGGAGGAAACAAGGAAAAAATCAGAAAATGACTCTCCGCTTGCCATACGATCACTCGAAGTTTCAAAACTATTGTTGAAATAGTTTTTTTAGGTTCGTTGATTACAAATCTGTTAAAATTCCTGAAGTTAAAATTCCAAAATTCAAAATGGCGGAACCAATATGGCGGTGAACTATTTCTTTTTTAAACTCCAATCGATTGAAAATTCTTTGGAACTGGTCAATAGTGATTACTCGGAGGTTTTCGAGGTCACTGATCACAAATCTGAAATTAGAATTGCAAAATTCAACATGGCGGATCCAATATGCCAAATAGCCAAAACCACGACGGCACCTTCCTATGTTCCGTAAAATTATTCGAATGTGTGTGTCAGGGCTACATCAATAGTCCTTCTCAGAGCTACATTCGACTTTCTTTTTAATGGTCGACATTTGATCGGTCTTCAAAATCAGTCAAATTCCAAAACGTTCATTTCTTTCGAAAATTTTGTTTACTTCTCATCAGTCCTTGTCAGGGCTGCATTCGATTTTCTTTTTAATGGTCGAGATTTGATCAGTCTTCAAGATCAGTCGAATTCCATAATGTTCATTTCTTTTGAAAATTTTGTTAACTTCTCATCAGTCCTTGTCAAGGCTGCATTCAATTTTATTTTTAATGGTTGACATTTGATCGATCTTCAAAATCAGTCGAATTCCAAAACGTTCATTTCTTTTAAAAATTTTGTTAACTGTACATCACTCGAACAACGCTTGAACTTTCAATTCTGACAACAGATTCAAAACTATTGACCCCGGAAACCCTCAAGTATTTATTTTCACGCACATTCGAGTAATTTTACGGAACATAGGAAGGTGCTGTCGTGGTTCTGATTACCATATTGGATCCGCCATGTTGAATTTTGCAACTTTAATTTCAGATTTGTGATCAGTGACCTCGAGAACCTCCGAGTAATCACTATTGACCGGTTCCAAAGAATTTTCAATCGATTGGAGTTTAAAAAAGAAGTGGTTCGCCGTCATATTGGATCCGCCATCTTGAATTTCGGAATTTTAACTTCAGATTTGTAATCAACAACCTCAAAAACTATTTCAACGATAGTTTTAGAACTCTTCTTCGAGTGATCGTGTGGCAAGCGGAAAGTTGTTTTCTGATTTCTTTCTTGTTTCCTCCACTTATCATCGCGAGAATTTGACAGCCATCTTGAATTCTCAAAAAGACCACACGAGAAAAGACACTACATATCATTACCTACAATTTGAGCCTTCATTGACCTCAATCGGTCCAAACAAATTTTGGGCAGAGGGGGGTGTCCGGTTGACAGAAAATACCCCATATATAAAAAATGATAAAGAAAAATTTTTAAAATTATATAAAAAAAATGTGATCTATATTTTTGTCTTCCATATAATTTATTTAATACTTTTTACTCTTTAGTATTTAATATGTTTTACTGTAATTTTTTTTCATTTAATGGTGTTAGTATATATATATGTACGTTAATAAAGATAAATCACAAATCCGTTACATTAGCCACCAATCGTCGCCATCTTGTTCATATCCGTGACTTTAGACTTCAGTCTCCTTGCCCCTCAATACACTCTCTCCTGATATTTTTATCTTCACGAATATGACAATATGAAAGTTTTGTGTGTTTGCATACAAAATCGATGGAAAAGTAAAACATAGCAGTAGATTAGTTCACGTATTCATTATGGTATTGTCTGTATTTTTATTCTAGAAAAAGATTTTTATTCTGTAAAGGCAATTAAAAGAATGAATCGGAAATTAATCACACTTGATCAGTAAAACAGGACACTTTAGGATCCCCTTAATAGCCTCGTTTTTGTTGTCTGATTTTACTGACCTTGATCTGATATCTTACTATAAAATCCTTAAATAATTTCAAAACGGCTAACCAAAGTGAATAAAATTTTAACAATATTTTAAAGAATTCTCATGAAAACCTACAAAAACCTATAAAAACATGCAATAGAAAATAGAAAGTTCTATTTAAAAAGTTTAAAATAACTGCCCTGATCTTGGTAGAAATCATCCAATATCAAACTTATAAAGCTAATAAATAAACCTTTTTAACCCTAGGTTAAAATCTCCCACTGTGGGGTGTAGCACACCCCAGATAATTTTGAAAAAGATGGCCTTTTGAAAGAGTGATTTGAACGTTGATCGCATTAGGAGTGGGGAGTGTCTAGAGGACATTAATAACCAAACTGCATAAATTGTTTATATAACTTTAAATCTGTACGCATTATTAGAAATCTTGGGATTTGTGTAACCCCAGTGTGAAATCATACGTTATCGAGATATATCAATTATTTTCTATCGGTCCTTGTGTTTTATAGTGTTTTATCGTACTATACTCGTTTATACTATAGTTTTTTAATAGAAGAAAGTATAAATAATGGAGACGATCAAAACAAGCGGAAGAGATTAGGAAAGTGATGGAGACTAGTAAAACAGAAGTTCCAAATGATTCATCGAGTGACTCTGAAAATGATAACGTAGAAGAATTAGGTTTAGAATCGGATGGATTTGAAAACGAGAAAAATTCAAATAGTGAAAATGAAAACGATAGCTCTGATGATGAGGCAAGACGCGAGGCACAAACAGCAAAAAGAGCACGTATTTCAAGAAATCTTACTGCTACATCGAAATTTATTTATGGGAAAAACAAAATGATCGCTCAATCCACCTGGTCCACGTTCACGAAGGTCAACGGCTGTTACGGAGAATTTTGGTCCATGCGGGATAGAAATCGGTGCTACTGTGACGAGTGAAGGCGAAGCGGAGTTTTTATTATTACCTGATGATTTACTAGAAAAAATTGTTATTCATAAAAGTGAGTGAATTGCACGGAAAAAAACTTGATTTTTCGGAAGAGCTCACCTACACCTACGATTTGGACCTTATGGAACTGAAAGCATTACTCGCTCTTCTGTATTTTTCAAGATTGCAAGGATCGGTTCGTCGAAATATAAAAGAATTGTATAGTAAACTCAGTTCGCCAATTTATCGCGCAATGATGCCTCGCCAAAGATTCAAATTTTTACTGACTTTTCTGCGATTCGATGATAAATCCACGCGAGATCAACGGAAACTAGCAGATAAATTAGCACCTATCCGCGAGATTTGGAATATTTTCATCAACAACTGTAAAAGTAACTTCAATCCAGGAGAAAATGTTACAATTGACGAACAGTTATTGAGCTTTCGAGGAAAGTGTGTTTACATTAGAAATAAGCCCGATAAATACGGACTAAAAATTGTTGTTATGAACGACTATGAAACTGCTTATTTGATCGACGGAATACCGTACATAGGCTTGATACATTCGACCAAATATGTCATGAATATTCTGTTACTCGTGGTACTCGATGATGCCCTTTGCGTTTCTTTTATAGCATTTTAGATTAAAGCGCACTAAATGCGTACATTTTGTACTCATTAAAGAAAACATTTTAATCACGCGTCGTTAGTTTAATGAAAATCTAGCATATCATTTAATAACTCCTTTTCTGCTACGTCGCACAGTGGATCGAATCAATAAAATCAGTGGACATAGCCAAAAAAATAAAGTTACGATTTTTCTATTCAAATCATGAAAAATGTTTTGTAGAATGATCAAACCAAAGCATTTTGAATAATCGATTAATATATTTTTATTGATATTTTCTCTGCCATCATCACTCAAACATAGCCAATTCTATAAGTATAAAATTACTGATAAAGCATTACTTCTATTCGCCCTGAAATTACACAATAGTATTTTTTTCTATAATCTTGACTGTTTACGTATTGTGAAATATGTTACGTATGTTTAATCTAACATATTTCACAATTTTTTTAAATATAAAATTTTAAATATTAGATCTTACCGATGTATATACTCATCCTATTCAAACATCGAAATATATCCTATAATCGTAACTTCTCTGAACTGTATAAAAAATTGGCCGGAATTGGCCGAATAATCTAAGCACGGATGTGATTCTATGACATTTTTCTTCAAGTATCTGTAAAGATTGAATGCCCAAAAATGCCCGTTCACGAGATATACCTGTTATAGCCCAAAAGGCTATAACTTTTAATTAATTAGCAATTGAGAAATAACCGTATTTGCGAAATCATTAAGAAAGAGCGGTAGCGAGCAATTGCAACACCGGCATGCGGAAGCTAAGCCGGAAACGGGCGACGATCTCGACCCTATTTCACAATTGCAAGTAAGCAACTTCCGCGAATTGCGAAGGTCCGCGCGTCAGCAATCAGGACCATATAAAAGGGACGGTCGACCGTCGTCGGTTCTACGAAAAAGTTAGTGAGACGTGCGTGTGTGACGCTCAGGGAAGAATCTGTACACGAGCTGATTATAATAAAGTCTCTATTCAACTACCCTGGTGAGTGTTTCTCTGGTCAGAGCCTGAACTTCCAAGTTCCTGTGGCAAAACGATCCCTAAATCCTTCGTGCCTCCACGAGAGGCCCAACATACCTATATTCTTGGTGCAATGATTTATAGAATGTCTATCCATACAGCACATAGACGACTAAAAAATAACTAAAAAATGACCAAAAAGACATCTTATTATTTATATGAACATTTTGTAATAATTTATATAAAAAATGGTATGATGCGAATGAAATTTATTTTGCTTCAATTTTCTTTATCTTTTTCCCTCCTTCTATGTTATTTGTAATAATTCTCATTTAGGAATGAAAGACAATACTTACACAACACAAAGATGATGAAAACTAAAAGATGATAAAAAGATATCTTTTTGGTCATTCTTTAGTCATTTTTTTAGTCGTCTATGTGCTATATGGATAGACATTCTATAAATCATTGCACCAAAAATATAGGTATATCGTGAACGGGTATTTTTGGGCATTCAATCTTTACAGATACTTGAAGAAAAAATGTCATAGAATCATATCCGTGCTTAGATTATTCGGCTAAATGCGGCCAATTTTTTATACAGTTCAGAGAATTTACGATTATAGGATGTATTTCGATGTTTGAATAGGATGAATATATAAGTAATATATACATCGGTAAGATCTAATAATTATATTAAAAAAATTGTGAAATATGTTAGATTAAACGTACGTAAACAGTCAAAATTATAAATAAAAGTACTATTGTGTAATTTCAAGGCGAGTAGAAGTAATGTTTTATCAGTAATTTTATACTTATAGAATTGGTTATGTTTGAGTGATGATGGCAGAGAAAATATTAATAAAAATATATTAATCGATTATTCAAAATGCTTTGGTTTGATCATTCTACAAAACATTTTTCATGGTTTGAATAGAAAAATCATAACTTTATTTTTTTGGCCATGTCCACTGATTTTGTTGGTTCGATCCTGTGCGTCGCTTAGAAACAAAAACTCTTCGTATTTCTGTTCGCGCTCAAATTGAAATGGTATTAGGAATCGATTTTTCAACTCAGCAACCTCCGGATATTGTTAAATTTACTCTTAATAATCAAATACGTTGCGCTTATTGTCCCCGTAATAAAGACAAGAAAACGAAATATTTATGTTTTAAATGCAAAAGACCTCGTTGTCAGGATCATCAATCAATGCAATGTACTGCTTGCGCACCAGATTATATGTAAAAATGTTTTAGTTTTTACATAATGTAATACATAGACAACGTAATAAAACATAATTTTTACTTTACATAACACTATTTCTATTAAATTTAATATTTATTACGAAACAAATAAAAACTTTTTTGAAAAAATCACGATTTTTACTCATTGTGAAATTTGAGAAAAATTTAAAATTTATGTACGACAATTTTTTTCAACAGTGTATTTTTTAATAAAATCGGTCACACTTTTTAAATTCCTACATGTACAAAAAAATTTTTGAATTTTTTATTGTTTAAACAAAAAACTGTTGAAATAATTTTCTTGCTGCTAATTAATCGCATTTTTCACAAGAAAAAATTGATAATCTGAGTTAATATAAGTATATAACCGTCTTTTTCAGAATTTTTACGTATAGTTTAAAAATAAATATCTCAGTGATAAAAATTAAGAGAATGACGTTGGATTAGAGCACTGGGGTGTGCGAAACCCCAGAATGGGGTTTATGCTTTGTACAGATAGTGTGAGGTCCTAGAGTTAAACCATATAATTTGAATTTTTTTATCTAAAATATTTTTTTATACAATTATTTAATGAACTTACATTTTTCAAGATATTTCGTTATTCCGGACTTTTCATATATCCTGTATATAGTAAGTACGTGTGAACGAATTTTGAACATACTAATGTAGAAGTATTTCTGTGTATTTAAGAGAGCATATACATCTAGCCGGGGAAAAAAAAGGTAATTTTTGTAATTTTTTTTAAGAGAAACTATTTGAATTATCGGATCGGGGTTTTTTCTAGCTAAAAGTATACATAGGATTTTTTGATAAAATAAAAGTATACATAGGATTGTCATAGGATTTTTTTTTATTCTTAGTTTTTATTTTTTGGGCAAAAGAACGAATTTTTCTTTGAAAATCGCTATGTTAAGTTCAAACGCCCGCCGTTTTGTCAAAAATCAATATTTTCAAAATCGGCTATGACAAAGACTAGATTATATCTATTTTAATAATCTTTTTTTTTGCTTTAAATGATTTTTGACGAAATGCCGCTGGTCATCGTTTTTTTGCAGCACTCCGTAGACGACTTCAGTACTCCGTGAATTTGTAAAATTTTTAAAAATATATTAAAAAATAAAAAAAATTGAAAATATTCTCGAAAGTGTATACTTTTAGCTAAAAAAAAACTCGATTCGATAATTCAAATAGTTTCTCTTAAAAAATTCACAAAAATTACCTTTTTTCCCCGGCTAAGTGTATATGCCCCCTTAAATATAATTTACTTTTCATATATTGCTGTATATTAATAACTCATTGTAACAAATTTGCGCAAAAGGCTTGCTTTATACTTTATTTATGTATCTTATTGTCGTCAATAGAATATTATACATGTGTAATAAATTACAATGTTTGTATATTTTACGAAAAATCTATAAACTTACCTAAGAAATTTAAATAAATAATAACTCAATAAAGGAAGAAGTCACAGAGTATCTCTTTCATAAAAAAGTATTATGTTGGAAAGTAAATGATATCAAGAGGCATGATAGTGTCTCGCGCCAAGTGTACGCGCAGCGTCGCGCCGAGACCGACGAGCCTCTTATACGCGAGACGTCGTATTGAAAGAACCTTCGATTATCGGATCTCAAAAACGACTGAACCGATCAAATTTTAAGTAAACTCAATGGATA
>JAJVSH010000167.1:232636-267879 GCA_021460005.1 Tetramorium alpestre | reverse complement strand
GCGCTTTTTTGTACCTTTTTTTAAAAAAGGTAATTTTGTGGTTTAAATAATACAATATCATTATAGAAATTACAGTAAGATTATAATATATTAAATTTATATTATATTCGGAAAGAAAAGTCTAATAAAAAATATATTAAAGAATAATTTTGTTAAAAATATGTTTTTGTCAGCTTGGATTTAACAATAATATTTACCAAAAAATCTTTTGTAGTCTTTGGTTTGTGAATTAAATAGTACATCCGGTTGTGCGCTATAGTTAAAAAAGTTAAAGGACATTATAAGTTGTTCATCCGATTTTCTATTTAATGGTATTTTCTCTTCGCCTTGGAGATATATCTTATTTAATTGTGACACACAAAGATGATTCCCACAATTTGTAGAATTCGGTGAATTAAACTGAAATGTTTAAAAAACGAAAAATGAATTAATATTTTATATATTTTTACATATAATATACTAGCGGTTAAAATTATCGCATAGGTAATTCCATGCAAAAATTTCGCATAATTTCAAATAAGCCTAACTCCGTCAAAAGTGATCGTATTCTAAAAATTTTTTTGTTTTGAAGCTTAAAGTCTCTAATTTAAAAAGCATTTAGGAGATTTTGAATTTCTTTCTTTTTTCGATCTGTCTCTTCAAAAGTAAAAACGTATTTTGTTTCTCAAAAATTGCATGGTTTGACGCATTTTACGTGGTGGGATGAATCTTGTTTCTGAAATGTTATCATAACCATCAAATAATTTTGACTTTTCCGTGTAAATTAAAAAGAAATGAATGTCGTACGATTTTTTTCAGAGAGTTACGGCCTTTTGAAGTTACATACATTTTTGTGCAATTACTGCCAGCATTAGCGTTATCTACCTAATGCGCACGACGAGAAGGTTGCTGGTCGGATTTGGCGCATCATGTGCTCGTGCGTGTGCGTGCGCGTGTGCTTATACTTGAACTTGAGCTTGTTCTTGTGCTTGTACGTATGCACAGGCGTGCATTTAAGCGTGTCAAAACATAAATCTTGAATCCAATAGTCCATTAACTAAATATCCATATTGCCTTGTCCGTGTAATAATAGCGGTCTTACAAGGAGATGGCACAAGGTATAAAATGAGTTATGAATTGAGACATAGCTCATTTGAAAGAGGGTGTCGAGTACATGAACACGGTAAAAGGATTAGAGTGAATGGGACCTGGTTGCTGAGAAATTTGCATCCAAAGTTGGGCAGTCCGGCTGACTGTAAGGTAAGTTCAGAAACATAACCTTTAATAGCATAAAGCGTAGTGACTGAGCAGACTGAGGCGCTCGCGTATACTTTTTGTCCGTGGCTGGCTCGAGTTCGAGTCAGCTCGCAATCTTAATTTTTTTTTATTTGTTTCTTACAATTTTAATAAATTTTTGTGTAAATTATTTTTTTGAATAAATTCTAATAATGAAGCAACATTTTATATATAAAAAATATAATTTTATATGTACGTAATAAAAGAGAATATGAATTATTATTGTAATAAAAAAGAATAAGAATTTTAAAGAAAAGTGGGTCTTCCGTTTCTAGTAGTGTGAAGGTTGTGCATGTGGCATGTGAATGTAAGAGCGGTGATTAGGAGTGGAGAGGAAGAGGGAGGTGTGGGAGTGGGTGGAGTGGATAGAGGAGAGTCGCGTGGATTAGAGAAAGTGGGAGAGATACGGAGATAGAGGTGGAGGAAGATAGGACGGGGAATAGAGGCTGGTGAGAAGAGGTTAGGAGTAATAGGAACGGGCATAGAAGAGCCAGGAAATTTGAAAACGAAGGAAATAGAGGTAGTGGTGGAAGGGAAGATGGGGCAAGAAAAAGGAGTAGGAGGGGAGGAGAGGAAGGAGAAAGAGGAGGATTGGGGGAGGGGGAAGCTAAGAGGAAGATAGGAAGACCGACAAATTTAGAAAAATTGAGGAGAGAGAGATCGAGCAGTCTATCAATATTTGAATCTTTTAATAGGGGACAGAAAAAGAAGGAGAGACAGGAGGATGAGAAGGAGATAAAAGGAATGGAAGCTTTTAAGAAAAGCACATTGATGTTAAGGTCGCCGGCAAAGAAAGAGGAGGGGAGATGGGAAGAAGTTGTGAAGGAATTGAGAGCAGAATTTGAGGAAGCATTGAGGGAGATAAAGAAATTGAAGGAAGGAAAAGACGAAGTAAAGAAGCGGATGAAATGAGGAAGGGATGGCAGGAAGAAAAGAAAGAATTGGAGAGAAGAATGAAAGATATGGAGAAGAAATTGGAGAAATGGGAAAAAAAGGAAAAGGGAAGGGAGAGAGAAGGAGGGAAACGGAGAGAGATATGGTAGAGAGAAAAAGGGATAGAGGAAGGAAGAGTATGGGAGAGAAGGAAATGCAAGGAAATGGAAGAAAGGATGAACAGATTGGAGTGGGAAAAGAGGAAAAAAAGAGAGAAGAAAAGAAATGTAATAATAAGAGGGGTAGTGGTGAAGAAAGAGGGGTGGGAAGGATTAAAAGAAGAGGTGGAAGGGATAGTGAAGGAGACGGGGGCAGTAGCAAAGATAGAAGGGATAAGGAGGATGGGGAAGAGGAATGGGGAGAGGAGAGAAATGATATGAGTGAGGTTCACAAGTGTAAAGGAGAAGTAGAAGTGATGAAAGGTAAGAGGAAGTTAAAGGATAGAAGGAAGTGGATATCAGATGATTTGATGGAAAAAGAAAGAAGAGTAGAATGGCTGATAAAGGGGGAAGCGGAGAGTAAGAGAAGAGAAGAAGTGAGAGTAAGGGTAGGGTATATGAAGTTATAGATAGAAGGAAAGTTATGGGTTTGGGATGAGGAAAAAGAGAGAGGAGTTGAGAATAAATAATGGAGAGGGGAAAAGGAGGGGAGGAAGGAAGAGAGAGAGCAGAGAAGGTTTTTTGTTAGAAGGGCCGGATGAGGAGAGGAAGGAAAGAAAGAAAGAAGTTAAAGACAGAAAGAAAAAGGGATGGGAAGCAGGAAAAAAGAAGGGGTATAAAATAGGCTTTTGGAACGTAGCAGGATTGAAAAATAAGGATAGGGAATTCTGGGAGAAATTGGGGGAATGGGATATAATGTTCTTGAGTGGTTGCAGGAGAAAGGATGGGAGAGGATAAAGAGATGGCTGCCAAGAGGGTATATTTGGAAAGTGCAGGAAGCGGGAAGAAGGAATAAAAAGGGAAGAGCGATGGAGGGAATGATAATGGGAAGGAAGGAGGGGATTGAGATAAGGAGGGAGAGGGAAAGTAGAGAGGAAAGAGAAGAAGGAATAATGACAGAGAAAGTGAGATTAGGAGTGGAGGTTAGTAGGAGTCTATGTGAATAAAGATTTGAAAGGGAAATTGGAAAAGTTAAGAAAATGGATAGAGGACAGAGAGAAAGGGTGAAGAGTATTAATAGAGGGGGATTTTAATGCAAGGACGGGAAGAAAAGGGGGAAAGGATGGGAGAGGATAAAGAAGAAGCCGAAGAGGGAAAAAGAAGATCAAGAAACAAGAAAATAAATGGAGAAGGAAAGAAATTGTGTGGAAATTTTTGGAGGAATTGGGGTGTCGATTCTGAATGAAAATATGGAGGGTGATGAAGAAGGAGAATGGAGGAAGGACAGTTGTAGGTTATGTGTTGAGAAATGAGGAGACAAAGAAAGGAATAAAGAGGATGAAGGTGGAGGAAAGGATCGATTCGGATCACCAGCCAATAACGATATGGTTAGGAGGGGGAAGGGAGTGAAGGAAAAAGAAAAGAGTCGTAGAAGAAACGAAAAAGAAAGGGGGTGTGGATGGAGGAGGGAAGGAAAAGATTTGAGGAATATTTTGATAAGGAGGAGGAAGTGGGGGAGGTGGAGGAAGAATGGGAGAAGTTAAAAAAGAGGGTAGGGGAGGCGGTAGAGAAAGTGGAGGAGTTGAAGAGAGGGGACAAAAGAGGATAGTGGGATGAAGAATGTAAGGAGAAAAAAGGGAAAGTAAAAAAAGAATTNAGGAAGTGGAAGGAGAAAGGGGGAGAGGGAGAGAAACATAAAGCGGTGAAGAGGGAATATAAGAAAATGTGTGAGGAGAAGAAGATGAAGAAGCGAGAAAGATGGGAGAGAGAAATAGAGAAGGTGAGGACGGAGAGGCAGGTATGGAAGGTAGTGAGTAGGGAGAGGAAAAGGAGAAGAATGGAATAGGATATTGAAATGGAGGAATGGGAAAGGTATTTTAAAGGTATTTTACTAGAGGGGTGGAGTGGAGAGTAAGTGGAGAAGAAGGAAGGAATAAANGGGATGAAGATGAAGAGGAAGAGATAAGCAGGAAGGAGATAGAAAGGGCGATCAGGAAACTGAAGGAAGGGAAGTCGGCGGGGGGGGAGGGGGGATAGTATTGTAAATGAGGTATGGAAATATGGGGGAAGAGAGGTGAAAGAATGGTTGTGGGAGACAGTTAACAGAGTGTAGAATGNTGAGGGGTGGTCAGAGGATTGGAGAGAGGGAGTAGTGCCGATCTTAAAGAAAGGGAAGGGAGAGTAGGTGGAGGAATATAGAGGGGTAACTCTGACACAAGCGGCGTACAAGATGTGCGCCGCGGTGTTGCCAGAGAGGCTCAGAGAGGTAGAGTGTAAGAAGATACTACCACAGAGTCAAGCAATTTTTAGGAAAGGGATGGGAACGATAGATCAGATATATATTTTAAATTACTTGATAAATGATAACTACGTTCATAGACATGAAGGCGACGTTTGACTCGGTGGATAGGGATAAATTAATAGAGAGTATGAGGAAAAGAGGNGTGAGAGAAGGGTTGGTAGTAAGATGTGAGGAGGTGCTAAAGGAGACAGTAAGTAGGATGAGAGTGGGGGAAAATGAGGAGGGAAGATTCTGGACAGGGAAGGGGGTGAGGCAAGGGTGCCCTCTGAGCACTTGTCTGTTTACTCTGCTGATAGCGGATCTGGATGAGACTTTTGAAGAGGAAGGATGGGAAGGGATAACAGTAGGGAGAATGAAGATATACTCGTTGGCGTATGCGGACGACGTGGTGGTATTGGCGGAGGAGGAAGGTGGGATGAGGGGAATGATGAAGAGATTAGAGAAATAGGGTGGAGGTGGAGAAGAGGTGGAGAAATAGTGGAGGAGAAGGGCTTGGAGGAAATGTGGAGAAGACAAAAGTGATGAGATGTAGGAAAGGAGGGGGAAGATGGAATAAAGTAATCTGGAAATGGAAAGGAAAGGAGATAGAGGAAGTTAGGAAGTTTAAGTATTTAGGGTATACGATGATGGCAAATGGGGGACAGAAAAAGCACATAAGGGAAATGGTGAAGAAAGGAGCAGTGGTGATGAGGGAGGTATGGGGGATAGGAAAAAGGAGATTTGGAAAGGACTGGACTAGATGGATGTGATTGTTTGACAGGTTGGTGTGGGCGGTGATAGGATACGGCGCGGAGATATGGGGATGGAAGGAGAGGGAAGACATAGAGAAGGTGCAGGATAGGTACTTAAAGTGGGTAGTGGGAGTAGAAAGGAGTACGCCAGGGTATATGGTGAGACAGGAGTTTCAGAGGGAAAAATTGAGGGGGAGGGCTTGGGGATATGAAAGAAAGTTGGGAGAGGGAAAAGGGGGGAACTAGCTAGATTGTGTTGGAAGGCGTTGAGGGAGGGAGCAAAAAAGGGGGTAGTAGTAGGGGAATGGGAGAAAGAGAGGAGAGAGTATTATGAAGAAATAAGATGGAGCTTGAAAGAGTGAGAAAAAAAGAGGGAGGAAGAGGAACTGAGAGCAGAGGAGATGATAGCAAAAGAGAGGGGAGCGCAGGAGAAGGAAAGGTGGGAAAGAATAAGAGAGTCAAGATTTAATATATGGTAGAGCAGAGTGAAAGGAAAAGGAGTGCCAGTATATTTAAAAAAGGGATGGAATGAGGAAAGATGGCAAAGGATAGTAAAGTTCAGGATGGGGAATGGAATGAAAGGAAATAAGTATTGGGAGAAAGAGGAGAGAAGAAAGTGTAGGATTTGTGGATGGGGGGGGAGGAGACGTGGGAACATGTTTGAGAGGAGTGTACGAGTTGGGGGAAATGGAAAAAAATGGCAAGAGGTAGTGGAGATTCTCGGAGAGGGGGAGAGGGGGAGGAATGGATGAAAAAACTGGAGGTGAGGGAGGGGAGGGGGAAGAAGAAATAGAAAAAGGTGAATGTGGAAGGAATGGAACGAGAGAAGAATACAGCAGAAACGGAGATCCGAAGGAATGAGAGCGACTGTGAAGAATGAATGTGCGAATGGGTTTTCTCTCTCTCTCTTTTTGCGTGCGAAGAAGTTGTAAGTGGCGAAATTGTAAGCGGAGCGGAGATCCGCGTGTACCCAGCAAGGGAAATAAAGTATCATTATTAATTATAAAGAAAAGTGAAAAATCATGAAATAATAAAAAAAAATATTATGTTATACGTCATATAATTATAAAATAAAATAGTTAACACATCGTCAGTATAATAAATACGATACGCAGTTAATACATAGTCAATACATGGATAAATAATCAATTATGCAAAATGAAAAAAAAATAAATGTAGTCAGTAGATAACAAGTAAATGTGTATATATGAATAATCAAAGTAATAAAAATATAAATAGTTATTAAAAACATTGAGTAACTTGTATACAATGTAACTTGTTAACAAATAACTGACAAGACATGTATACAAATTACTCTATGTATTTTTAATAACTATTTATATTTTTATTACTTTGATTATTCATATATACTTATTTACTTTTTATCTACTGACTACATTTATTTTTTTTTTCATTTTACATAACTGATTATTTATCCATGTATTGACTATGTATTAACTACGTAATGTATTTATTATGATGACGATGTGTTAACTATTTTATTTTATAATTATATAACATATAACATAATATTTTTTGTTTATTATTCCATGATTTTTCCACTTTTCTTTAAAATTCATGTTCTTTCTTATTATGTAATTCATATTCTCTTTTATTATGTACATATAAAATTATATCTTTTATATATAAAATGTTACTTCATTATTAGAATTTATTCAAAAAATAATTTACACAAAAATTTATTAAAATTGTAAGAAACAAATGAAAAAAAATTAAGATTGCGAGCTGACTCGAACTCGAGCCAGCCGCGGACAAAAAGTATACGTGAGCGCCTCAGTCTGCTCAGCCACTACGCTTTCTGCTATTAGAGGTTATGTTTCGAACATATTATGAACTTACCTTACAGTTATGCCCAACTTTAGATGCAAATTTCTCAGCAACCAGGGCCCATTCACTCTGATCCCTTTACCGTGTTTATGTACTCGACACCCTCTTTCAAATGAGCTATGTCTCAATTCATAACTCATTTTATACCTCGTGCCATCTCCTTGTTAAGGACTTGATTAAAAGATCTACTAAGGCTTGAGGATAGGTTCTCCTTAGACAATCACCCTATTATACGGCTACGAATGTGATTATTTAATATTCGAATGAGCTCAAATATATGCAACAGATTCTACTTCAATATTTCGGGAATTCAATATTTTCGGGAATGAAAACATCTAAATTTATCTATGCCAATCCGTAACATCGGTGTTATTTTCTTATGTTTCTATGTAACTCAAATGTAAAAATATAATAAAAATAATAATTCTCAATGTTTATTGCAAATACATTGCATCGTGAATGCAATATTGCAATATTGCATTCTTACCAAAAGCGGACATTTCCTATTGCTGCAACAATGTTTCGAATATATTATGCAATCAATCTGCAATATTTTTTAATATTGCGATGCAATATTTCTGAAATCTTTCTGCAATCTTTCGGTGCTGTGTTAGCACGTTCGTATCTCTGGATCTGTGCGAGTGCGGTTTTTCCGATGCTGGTGGATCGGCATAGAAAAATATAGATGTTTTCATTAATTCCCGAAATATTGAAGTAGAATCTGTCAGCTATATTTGAGTCCCATTCGAATATTAAATATTCACATTTATAGCCGTATAATAGGGTGATTGTCTAAGGAGATCCTATCCTCAAGCCCTGGTAGATATTTTAATCAAGTCCTTAAGACCGCTACTATTACACGGACGAGGCAATATGGATATTTAGTTAATGAACTATTGGGTTCGAGATTTGTGTTTTGACACGCACATTCATAGTTTTAAACACTTCGAAATTCCTTGTCATTCACCACAACTGATCAAGTGCAGAATCATTCGTGATTTTTTATTGATTTCTCCACTCGGGGTTTTTCACCCATATTGGGTCCAATCACATGCGATAGGCATATGGTCTATACACCGCCGAAAGCAATGAAAAACACTATAATACAGTGAATCAAACAGCTTTGAGCAGTATATAGTTCTGAGGAGGAGAGCTCTTTAAGTCGCTGTCCTATACGATCGGATGATAATTGCAAAACCCATATTTTTAACAGTTTCTCGCTTGTTCTATGGGTTCCCTAAGCTTGACTGAGAGACGATCGTTTTCTCGTTATTTAAGATAACTGGAACCAATCTACAATGGAGATTCAAGTTCCGCCTTACAGCCAAAAATCGCCTTTTTTAACATTCTCCTTTTCAAAGTTTTCCGAATGTGCTCATATTTGCACAAATTGTAGTCCTATCGAAATTAAAAATGTTGCTTAACCCGTTGTGATCACACCTACAAGTAATTTCATAACGGTCACACGGAGTCCGTTGGACCCCCACGTAGAAAAAACCAGTCGCCATTTGCCAGCTATTCAAAGTTTTGACTCAAACATTTAATTAAACGTATTTGAAAATTTTCTATTTATGATCCAACAATCTGTTTTTTTAAGTTAATATTTTAAAATAATAAAAAAAAATAAGCAAAAAATTTCTGAAGAAATAGACCTTTTTTTGCAAAAATATTCATAAAATTTATTTTCAATATTTTACACAAACATTGTATTCTTAAGACAGTATACTTTCAAATAAAAATTAGTTTCATAGTGAGTTTCGAAAAAAATGTATTTATTTTGAAGTTTGAAATAATAAATTATGAAAAAAATGTAAATTTAAAAAGGTAATTTTTCGGAAGCAAAATAGGGTGAATAAATTTGTTTTTTTTTACGTTTAGAGATATGTAATAATAAAATTAGTACGGGTCTTTGGACTCCCAGTGACCACAACGGGTTAAATCTTTTGGCCCGCGACCATCTGGTTTTTTACTATTAGAGGCTTGAACTTTTATTATTTGGGCCAGCACATCCAACTTCAAACGTCGATAATTTCCAGGAGATTACTCCGATTTTAAAACACAAGGTGTGGTTTTGAAAGTTTTTGTTATGCCCGTTAATCTTGTAAAATCAGTTTTTTTATTATTTATTATGACCTCTTGATCAAAAGTTTCAATAGACACAAGGTTCAATAATCAATGGTTTTTCAGATAAAAAGCTTTAAAAATTCGATTTTTAGAGTTTTACATGTATACAAGTGACATACGAAATCAGGTTTACGTGTAACTGTAAACTTGTGGACGTAAATGTGACGGTAATATTGAATTGGCAAATATGTTGATTTTGAAAATCCAAGCTTCTGTATGGATATATATGGATGTGTATGTAGAAATGTGAATGCATGTACTTCATACATGTATTTTTCAAACATGTTAACCATCCTAAAATTGTCCGATACATATCAAAAGAACCGTGTTATAAAACTTTGAAAATAGGGCTTTTTCATTCATAAAACATCATCGTCGATTTCAACTTTGACATCAAATATCTAGGCATTTTCTGAATTTCGGCTATTGAGATTTTTCATCAGGACAGTCAAGACTCCATCATACTAAAATTTCAGCCAATTCTATCCGGGGCCATTTTTCTATGTGTTTTGTGCGGCATCCGTTAGATAGATCACTTCATATAATGCCCCTTATATAAAAGTTATATAAGTTAGGCGCATAAATTGAGAAAACAGCAGGAATCGGACAGGAATAAAGAACAGTTTACGAGCAATTGTGCCTTTCGGCGCAACAAAAGAAATTTTGGGATTCGTTCCGCCTGAAGAGTTGGAACTCAAGGAGTGCAGATAGAAAATCTTCAGATTTTCAGCAAACTAGTTTTCTTGATATCACTGTACTTGCATTTCTAAGGATTGTTACAATTTTTTATGAAAAGCGCGTTCGTGATCAACGATAATTCCGTGTCGCTAGTGATGCAGTGATAACTTCTGTTATGACATTCAGTCTTGATCTCCCTCGATTCACGATTAGGCGAACGCTTTTATAGTGTCATTTGTCGTGAATTTTGGTGGCACAATAGTTCTTAATCGGACCATATATGGTCCGACCATATATGGTCAATGCTGTGTTAATCGCGCACGGCCTTCGCAGATTAAGGGGGCATCACAGTGTGATGACCAAAAAATTTAAGCATTTTTTAATTGAATTTTTCACGCAAAAACTATTGCATCTAACAGCAAAAACTTTTTTTCCATGATAAATATGTTACGTCCAGCGGACTCCACAATTTCTCCCTTCGGGCAGAAACTCTATTTTTCCTTCATTTTATTATTTTAATATTATTTTATTTTTGTTTAAACTTTAAGACGGGCGTTCCTTACATTTTTTTTTTTCTTTCCTTTCTTTTATTAACAAAAACGTACGTACGTGTGCCATCAATAGTCGCCAGTATTTTGAAAATAAAAATAAATAACTCCAAGTCATTTTTAGAAAAACGCAGTTTGGTTGGTCGGATTGCCTATTCAAATAAAAGATGTAGAAAGTCTCACTATTATTCTTAGATTTTTTTCTTGAAAGATACAGGAAACGAAAGGATTTTATGATCGGACTGTCTTTTGTTTGAAAATATTTGAAACTTGAAAGTTACAGGAAACGAAAAGATTTTATGACCAGGATGCCTTTTGTTTGTAGATATTTGAAAAGCACAGAAAACGAAAGGGTTCTATGGTCAGAATGCCTTTTTGAATAGTCTTTTTTTGTTTGTGGAAAACGAAAGAGTTTCTATAACCAGGTTGCCTTTTTGAAAACTTTTCCTTTTTTTAAAGCACGAAAAACGAAAGAATTTCGACCAGATTGCCTTTGTTTCTGAAAAACGCAATCTCGATCATAAAAAACCAAAAGGATTTTACGACCAAACTACCAATAGAAACATACCAACAAATCCGATAGCCGATTCTCCAACTAAGATTGGAGGAGACGGAAAACAATTTAACAAATCAAGAAACTCAAATCCAACATACCTAATCCTCAACTTTTTTCTATAAAAACTACAATCTCAACCCTCTCGCTCTCTTATTCTCGCCTCATTCATGACGCATTAACATTCAGTGCTCTGTCGTGCTCAGTGCAAGTTCGATTGTAAACGTGCCACAGCACTTCGCAATCTCAGTTGTGAATCAACTAGACCTTCCGCTCATCTACGAGAGCCCACTGAGCTAGTATGCCATCCTGTTCAACCAAACAGAACTCCAGCAACAGTAAGTCCCTGCAATTCTTCATTTCTCACTCTTCCAGGTCATAATGAACTTCCGCAAATATACACGCGCGCGCAACGTCGTAATTTCGGCTCGCAATCGAGCGATGGTCTGCTGAAATTCTTCCTCGGAGGACTCGTCTGTAAGTGGCGTGGTGAACGCGTGGCAATTTCGTCTAGGCACACACGCTTTTTTGGCACGCAGTTAAACTATGCACGTTAAACGGCGGCACGTTAGTGACGCGGCAACAAGAAACGACGCCGGCGAATGACAATGACCTGCGCATACGACACAAACGCGCGAAAAACAAACAACGGCTATACAAAATACTAACGCGCGGAAACGAAACGGTTGAAAAACAAAGCACTCGCGGAATGCTCGACTACTCGGTTTGAGAGACAAAAAAATATTACAATCTTTTGTGTAATCGTTTGTGTACCGCACGGTATTATTGGCAATAGTATACCATTTCGTACGCTGTAGCGACGTTAGATGGCCAGGATGTCACGCTGGTGCAACGAAGATGGAACGGTGAAGGCATCGGTGACGGTGGCTTACCTATATATCCTTGATGTTCGCCGTCAGGTAAATAAGCTGAATTAGCTCATCCTTCGCCAAAGCAGGTGGCTCGATAAGATGCGTAAATCTTTGCCAAAGCAGGAACAACTCGGTGTTATGAGCAGCGAGCATGCGCTCTCTCTCTCTCTCTCTCTTAGCTGTAGCGCGCGCGACGGGCTGCGCACGTGGCGGGAAAATCGAAACGGCAGCTTCCTGGGAGCCAGGTTGGATGCCCAAACATTGGTGGACGTGGAGAATAGCCCCCCCCCCCCCGAGAATGCTCGGGAATAATTTCAGCACGCTGCGACCTTGTAGGTGGCTGAGAATGGCTGCCCCCGCATATGTATGATCGCTGAGCGAGGCGGCAGTTCGTCCGTACGCTCGTATGTAGCTTGAGCGACGGAGGAGGTCCGTTTCAGCCGGGCAACTGGCGACTCGTTATCAGCGAGAGTAAAGAGGAATACTAGCGATTATTCGGCGTTAAGTTCAACGATAAAAAAATCACTTCGGGATCACCACTGTAGACACCGTCGTAATTTCGGTGTCTTACTGCGTTGCTTAATAGTAGCAAGAAATAAATACTCACTTTATAATGAGTTTAACTTTATTCAAAATACAAATACTATCGGCACTTATCCAATACCAAACAGCATGTCCAGACGTGAACGCTAACTGACTTGGATCGTCTCTGCAAAAATCTCAAGCGAGCCAGGGGAAAGAACTTCCTATTGGCTGTCTCCACTCGGTGGTTAACATGGCAGCGCGCGAGGGAAATAGGCTAACGCCTACAGCTACAAGCGAGCGCACGGAAATTTACCGCTGAGTGTATGAGTGAGAGGGGAGATTGTCCTTCTCATGCGACATCACGCGAGCACATGATTGACCAAGAGGCGCGATGGTAGCAACCGACGAGACGAAGCGGGTAGCAACCCCGCGGCAGTTGCGTTACAGCCTCTCAATTAGACGGACGTGTTGAGAGCTGCAGAATATCCCGAAATAATCAAACAAGCTTCGAGAAAGTTCGCGTCATGCATTACAAGCGTAACGGGAGATAACCAAAAGGGTTAATAGTTGAGCAGTCGTATAAGAGGCGCGTTTCATGAGATAATTCCGGACGCGAAAACCAAAAGGACACTCACACGCAATTCCGCGGACGCGCGTTAAATGCGTCGTGATATATATTCAAGAGGCACGGTAGTGTCTCGCGCGCCAAGTTACGCGCAGCGGGGCGCCGAGACACGGCCGTGTCTCATATACGCGAGACGTCGTATTGAGAAATCTTTCGATTATCGAATCTCATTAACGACTGAACCGATTAAATTCTAAGTAGTAGTTCAATCGAAAGCTTGGGATCGAATTATATAATAAAAGTGTTTTTATTTTTATTTTACGTGAACTACGAACGGAGATATCGCGATGTAAAGTTAAAAAAAAGTCTAAAATGGGCAATTTTCATTTAAGAAAGAAACGTCGTCGTCGTCGTCGTCATNGTCGCCTCGGTTAGAAGTAGGGAAATGTCCAGGTTCGCTTTTTCAACGTAAGAACGCCATTGTTACGCGGCGTCTGCACTGACTGAGCTGCACTGCTGAACTGGTGCAGTTCAGTAACATTATAACGAGAACCGACCCGTAACCTCAATGTGTCATCAAGACATTAACTGTGTAGGTTAACTGTGTATGTGTAGGTGTGCGTATACGTTCAAGAAGATCAAGATTAATATATTGTATGTGGCCATTGTCCGATGTGACGTGCCATCACGTAACATCTTTTAACGCTGAAAGTGATCGTCGAGCATCAAAGTGAATATATGATTAATTCAAAAATTAATTGCACATCATTTGATATTTCAATATTACTATTGCATATCATTTTTTAATATTTTATTATTTTATGATTTATTTAAATACATTCTTAAGGGAATCCTAAAATGTCCTGTTTTACCTTCAAAAATATAATAATTTTTGCGAGGTCGACACTTTTTTTAGGTTTTATAGAATTAAAAATTCTTTTCCAGGATTAAAGTGCATACGCAAACGGAGGGGGCTAGACTATATTTCACGCTAAAAACGAAAAAAAGTATAAAAACATGTCTATTTATCTACAAAACATTGAGGTTGGAACTGTCAATTTGTGAATACATTAGCTTCATATAAAAGTTTTAAAGCTTCTATACACAAAACAACTATCTAGCCCTCTTTATTTGAATATGTAGTTTAATTCTGTACAAGAATTTTTTAGTTCTATAAAGTAAAAAAAATGTCGACGTCGCAAAAATTTCGAGTCATATGTGCCTCGATTTCAGTAATATTTTTAATTTTTTTCGTTTTTGATATGAAGTCGATACTCGTGTGGTTCATTTTTGCGCGTACTTTAATCCTGCAAAAGGATTTTGTATTCTGTAAAGCTAATTCGATTATAAATAATATTATAACTTAGAATTCCGGTCTACATTATCGACCTCGTACGAGTTCGTCTATCACTTTAGGATCACCTTAACCCTCAGTTATGATACTGGATCTGGCAGACCCAAGCGTATTTTTCAAAAAGTTATAGTTCCGAAATATAATACGGTACGGGGTAGGTAGGTACGGGGTAGGTCAAGTGGGAGGAAAAACTTACAGCTCCCCTCTACTATTCTACGACTTGAGCAGGCACAATTTGATCGTAATTGCCAAGCCGGAGAAAATAAAAGATTTTGTCCGGATATCGTAGACCTAGTCTAACAACAACGTCAGAAAAAGTGTGTATAAAACTGGTCGCCGATATGACGCGATATCACCGCCTTCTCGAACAATATCCGGACATTACGAGGCCGAAAGGGCGCTTATGCGAGACAAAACATGCTACGCGTCATCATATAGAAACCACGCCGGGATCACCGGTGGCGTGCAAGCCGCGGCAAACTCGCGCCAGATTGATTGGCGGCCGCGAAGAAAGAATTTAAGAAATTGGTG
Source organism: Tetramorium alpestre (assembly GCA_021460005.1). Taxonomy (NCBI): domain Eukaryota; kingdom Metazoa; phylum Arthropoda; class Insecta; order Hymenoptera; family Formicidae; genus Tetramorium; species Tetramorium alpestre. Next base: position 252,942 of record JAJVSH010000167.1, on the reverse strand, counting down.
GAACTCGGAGTAGCGCGCTCCTCGAGTAGCTGTTGGGCGGCGCCCCTGCACATGGTGCCGAAGAGCGGAGAAGAGTGGCGTCCTTGCGGCGATTATAGAGCGCTAAATACGNGAACGATTCCAGACCGTTACCCAGTACGTCACATACAAGACTTCGCACAGGCATTGCAGGGGAAGAAAATCTTTACGACCGTAGATCTCGCGAGCATATCACCAAATCCCGGTGGCGGAAGAAGACGTACCGAAGACCGCGATTACCACACCATTCAGCATGTACGAATTTCCGTACATGTCGTTTGAGTTGCGAAACGCCGTGCAGACATTTCAGCGGTTCATTGACGAGGTGTTGCGCGGCTTGAAGTTCTGTTACGCATATATCGACGATATCCTCGTGGCATCATCATCGGACGAAGAACACGAAAAGCACCTGCGCACTCTGTTCGGACGACTACAAGAGTACGGAGTGGTGATTAACCCCGCAAAGTGCGCATTCGGACAGCCGGACGTGGAGTTCCTCGGATACCGGGTGTCCGGACAGGGAACCCGACCGCTTCCCGGGCGCGTGGAGATGGTCCGAGAATATCAAATGCCAAAAACTGTAAAAGACCTCCGGAGATATCTCGNTATCGTGAATTTTTACAAGAGATTCCTGCCGAGGGTCGCGGAGACGCTGGCGCCTTTGAACGACCTTTTGCAAGGGAATACGAAAGGAAAGACACAGATAGCCTGGACGCCTCAAGCCCGGCGGGCATTCGAGGACTCGAAGGAAGGCATAGCCCAGGCCGCGCTTTTAGCGCATCCAAGGACGAATGCAGAACTCGCGCTATTTACCGATGCCTCCGAACACAGCATCGGAGCGGCTTTGCAGCAGCGAGGTGACGCCGAGTGGGAACCATTGGCGTTTTTCTCAAAAAAATTAAACCCGGCCGAATCAAAATATAGCGCGTTTGACAGGGAGCTATTGGCGATATACCTGGCGGTCAAATACTTCCGACATATGCTGGAGGCGCGTACATTTGTAATATATACTGACCATAAGCCGCTTACTTTTGCTTTTAGGAGAATAGCACTCCGTGTCAGTTCCGTCATCTAGATTTTATAGGTCAATTTACGACGGACATCCGCCATATATCAGGCAAGGACAACGTGGCGGATGCATTGTCGAGAGTCGAGGAGCTTGCCTCGCCAATGGACTATGCCGCGCTAGCAAAATCACAGGAAGATGACCAGGAACTCAGGGAATATTTACACCGAGAGTCAGGATTGAGCCTCAGCAAGGTGGAGATTCCGGGGTCCGGAATTGCGGTGTACTGCGATACGGCAACGGCAACACCACGATCATTCCTTACAAAGCTGTTCCGCCGAGCCGCATTCGACCTGGTGCATAACTTGGCCCACCCGGGAGTCAGAGCAACAACCAAGCTGATGACGCAACGTTACATCTGGCCGGCAATAAAGGCGGATTGTCGCAACTGGGCACGAACGTGTGTGCCGTGCCAGCGATCCAAGATTTCACGGCACGTTTCGACGCCCTTGGGGAGATTCGCTGCACCATCCAAGCGGTTTGAGCACGTACATTTGGACATTATCATATTGCCAAGCTCGGAAGGCAAACGATACTGTCTAACATGCATAAACCGCTTCTCACGTTGGCCAGAGGCATTCCCTCTGCCAGACCAGGAAGCGGAGACTGTGGCAAAGGCATTCTACAGGAGCTGGATATGCAGATTTGGAACACCCCTAAGAATAACAACGGATCAAGGTCGTCAGTTTGAGTCCCGCCTTTTCCGCGGACTAAGTGAGCTGACAGGAGCGCAACACGTGAGAACGACCGCTTACCACCCGCAAATGGCATGGTGGAGCGTTTCCATCGCCAATTGAAAGCGGCGATCAAGTGCCACGGAAGCAACTGCTGGACCAGAGTGTTGCCTACGATACTCCTGGGAATTCGCACATCTTGGAAGGAGGACATACAAGCAACCGCAGCCGAGCTGATCTATGGGCAGACATGACTCCCGGGGCAGTTTCTGAGCTGTCAGGAGAGCGACAACAGAGATGACGCTGCGGAATACGTCAAAGAACTGTGCAAGCAGTTCGAGGAATTACGAACCTGACATGGAGAGCGACGGCCGTTCGTATGCAGGGACCTGTCGACAGCCGAACGGGTGTTTGTCCGGCACGACGGGTCTAAAACAATATTACAGACATCGTACGATGGACCGTTTACAGTCGTTAGTCGCGGAGAAAAAAATTTTGTCGTGCATATGCACGGCAAAGACGTACATATTACAATTGATAGACTAAAGCCTGCGTATATTCTAGCCGAGGACGAGGAGAACAGCAGCCCAGCCAAGCCGGCAAACGGAAATACAGACGTTCCAAGGCAGACCGACGCACGGCCTCTCCAGAACGAGGAAGCAAGGTCATCCCGAGATCGGGAAGGAAAGTCCGGTTCTCGGAACGATTTCGGACGAATTTGTAAAAAAGATATCCGCTGACGCGTCGTACGAGTATTCGGGATACGACTATTTATTTACTTATTTTTTTGTTTTTCTTCTTCTCTTTTGGGTAATTGACGCAGGGCATGAGCAGAAAGACAATTTAGTGCTGTACATAATTTATAATCAATTAATTTAATTTTATGTTTATATTTATTATGTATCGACTCAGGCGCGACTACCGTTTTACCCGGCTCGACGAACTTTAGAACTCATTACTAGACAAGTTGAGATTAGACGATCGGGTCGGTTCAAGTAGAGCATCACCGTTTTCTTATCGTGCTGTCGGAACAGCACTGGCAGAGGGGTACTGTAGCGGTTGCACCGCTGCATGCTCAAGAAATAAAATTCAAAATTAAAAGTTATTGTATAAACGGCTACATATCGAAAGCGGCACAGGTAGCAAGTTCCGCGAATTCCTGACGTTTCGGGAAATTGTTGTCGACTTTCGTGGAAACAAATACGAGACACGAGGCAAAAACATGTAAAACAAATACGGACGGTGCCTTGAGGGAGCGCGAGCCGAACCGGAGAGAGGCGAAGCTCTCTTGTCTCTCGGACTCCGGCCCGTTAGGTCGTGTACGCAAATTTGGAGTACGCAAAGTTGGAATTGTTACCACAAAAACGGACTTAGATTCTCGCCGCGAGCTCGCAAACTTACGCCGACGCTTATTGTATCAGAGTTAAATATATTACCATGTTACCACGCCTATAGGAGTTATCTTACTTTCTTCTCCATTTATTTCATTTTCCACGTATTTCCTTTTTTTTGCCGTACGTGCGCGCGATCAAAGAACTAAAGTACGTGATAATTCCCAAAACGGTTCAAATTATTTTATCGAATATTTATCTCAAATTCGAGCTCTCAAATCTGTCACATAAAGTATGTCATAAGTAAATAATCAATTCGAATAATAATTCTAACCTTCATATAACAGACCTGAGTGCGCGAATTTTTAACAACCAGATTGGTTATTTTTAAACGCTTTCCATTTAAAGATTATTGTAGCCTCAACATTTTCTTATTAGAATTAGTAACTATTTCGTATTAGAATTTTTGTCTTTAAATGACTTCAAGAATAAGCTATTAGTTGGTGATGGGTTAGGTCTGGGACACTTGGTATAATGGCATATACAATGTTTAACAAATATTTAATCAAATGAATCAAAAACAAATGATTAGTTAGGTTATTTGTTATTAAGTTGTTATTTACGAATCATTTAACTGTTAATACAAAATAGTTTGATTTATAATTGAGTTTAAATAGTTGCAATAAAATAAAAATAAAAATAAAATCAATTTTCAAATAAATATAGGGGAGATTGGGGCACCATGGGTCACAAAAATTTAAGTTTGAAAAATTGCTTTTAATTTTAAGATTTTATATCTTATTTTTTTATAATTAAAGCACAATGTATATATTTCAAAATTTATTTTGTGTTTTTGATAAATATTGACTAAGTTTTCAAAAAGAAATTAAAATACAATTTTTAGGAAATTACCCATAATGCCCCATGCTCGGGCTACTATGGGTAACTGAGACATCATCACCCACAAAAACTATGTTTATCAAAAAAATAATGAACTAGTTTATTTAAAAAAATAATTAATATTTACAAAAGTGAAAAGAAATTGTATTTTAGATATTTTTTTATTACAATGTTGAAAACTAAGTTTATTCAAAAAAATTAATGAAAAAGTTACAAAAATAAAAAGAAATTTTATATATTTAACAAAGTATTTTTAGTATTTTATATATTTAACAAATTGATTAATTAATAAAAATGTAAAATAACTGCTTTACATTATTTCGCTTAATCATAAATAGATTAGATGTGCGAATCATGATGCCCCGGCATTAGGTGACCTATCGTGCTCCGAATGCACGTAATATTGAAAACGATGAAACATAACGAGAAAAATTAATGATAGATAATTATTCATAGTGTTATGAAATGACAAGATATTAGAAAATTGCTTCTAATTTTAAGTACATGTTTATTTTATTATAAAAATGATATTTAAAAATTTCTAATTTCTGGTTAAAAAATTACACATCACCAAAATTATTTACGTTGCGTCTCAAGATAATAAGTATTTTTCACTGATATTTACATATAAAGTATAGGCAACAAAGTAACTGTCACATGATAACAATTGTACCAATCTGAACATTTTTAATTATTCTAAACAGTTAATGATCCATGGTATCTCATGGCCCATAATGCNCCGCTCTCCCTTACTGTAATGCTTGCTTGTACATACCTTTCTGCACTTTGTCTCTTTTGTATTCAAATTGTTAATATATTAAAACATAAAATCATTATTATAATTAAGAGAAAGATTTTTTATTGTCTGATTTATCACAGTATTGTAGCTCAGAAGTTAACACATGGCAAGCTTGCATTCCGATTCCGACTGCATAGCAACGATCACGCCATGGACGAGCGGAAATGCAAGATTGCTGAAATGTAGAATTTAATCCGTACGCAAAGGCCGTACGCGATTGACACAGCATTAACCAAATATGGTTCGACCAAGAGCTAATTGCCCCACCAAACTCTAAAAAATGGCACTATAAAAGCGCTCGCCTAATCGTGCCGCGCGGAGAATCTATAACGAGAATCTATAACGAACATTTAACCGAACATTCGAGATCAAAGTAGTGTCAATCGCGACTCGCGGTCGCGTTTTAAGAAACAGTGTAATGATACATCGATGCAAACGTGTAACGATACTTTGATTCAAAAGTGTAATAATCTTTTCGAAACAGAAGTGTATCGATTTTTTAAAATATAAGTGTATGTAATTTTCAAGCCAACATGTTGTTTGCTAACCAGCCCTGAAAATACCATCGTGCACTCCTTGAGTTTCTACTTTTTAGGCGGAACGATCCTGAAATTATTCTTGTTGCGTTGAAAGGCACAACAACAGAATTAACGCTCAACATACACACCTCGCTACAGTTACATAACATACATATGGGGTCTATCAAACCTCTATGTGAATTAAATGTTTGTCAAATTCATATAACTAATAATTCAAATTTGTAAAAATTCATAGTTAATTTTAAAGATGTAAGTGATAGTTTGAAAATATTACAAAGATGAAAAATATATGTTTAAGTATGAAAAAAAATTCTTGAATAAAAAGTACCGTAAAAATTAACTAATTTTACTTAAAAATTCATGTTTTTAATTTTGAATATTTTTAATTAAAATTTTATATACATACTCTCGAGACATGATATTTTTGAGACATGATATTTTGAGAAAAAAATAGTTTAATTTAACGAGTTGCAAAAAAGATTTATTCTGAAAATTAAAGGTGCCGAATTGTAAGAAAAAAGCAGTATGGTGTTATATAATAAAGATTTTTTAATGACATAATTTTTAATATTATTTCTTTGTTCTATAAACTTATTATTATTCAAAATAGTATATAAAAATACATCGAAAACTTGCTCGTCGTTATCATATTCGAGCGGAGTTTCTCGAATGCCTCAGCTGTGTATATTACATTGTTCGACAAAATTTTACTTTTTTTGTAATATACGTGTGAATAGTGATTTTCAACGTATTTTTGCCCGCTGAACACAAATCCGTTATTCAAATTTGATTATCACGTCAAAATTTTGAGAAAAATGGCGTCAAAGTGGCAAAAATGACGATTTCAAAGATTTTCATAACGTTATCTCACCGTTCTAAATTTTTTTTCAAATTTTGTTTATACCATTCGAAAGTATCAACTTTTAGCTTTAAAATGCATTTTGTTTCGTATCGATATAATTTTTTCTTTTTTGTAAGGGATCTTGATGTGATAAAAAAATAGAACAATGAAAGTTTATGTCAGGAACATCTATATTTGACTATTACAATTTTCGCGAACGCGCCCGACTGACTCCACAACTTGTCGACAACTCTGTCTCGGTCCTCATTGACTTCTTCCAGGTGTTCGAATTACAATATATTATCATAACATCTTTCTCTTTTGTCCTTTTACAAATTATCGGTCGATTAGTCCTTATAAGGTAATGTTTATAAGTCGAAGCGTTATTATTGATAGATTCTTTTTTCTCTAGCTTTAACGAACGAGAACTCGTTCAAACTCTTCAAGATAATTCTAAATAATATAATATAATATTCCTACATTTTGAAATATAATAATATAATATTTTATTATCCTGCGGGATACATCGCGGACCTCCGCTTCGCATACAGTCAATTCCTTCAACCTTTTCCAATTTTGCAATTTTCGATTCTCGCAATACATTTCGCACTCATTTACAATTTTTAATTTCTACACGAGAAAGAGAGAGATATCCACACACCATATATTTCATCTCCATTCTTTCATCTCCTTTCATTCCGGGACCTCCGTTTCCAACGCATCTTTCTTTCTCTCCATTTCTTTCCCTTCCATATCATCTATACTACCTCCCGTTCCTCCCTCCATGTTCCCCTCCCTCATTTCCACTATCTTTCTCATTCACCCCTCCCCCTCCTTCCCCAAAACTACCCCCACCATTTCTTGCCCTTCTTCCACTTCCCAGCTTGTACATTCTTCCCACATATGCTCTCACGTTTCCTCTCCCCAACGACACACCCTACATCTCCTATCCTCTTCCCCTTCCCAATATCTCTCTCCCTTCATACCATCCCCCAGTCTGAATCTCGCTACCCTCTGCCACCTTTCCTCCTTCCAGTCTCTCTTCAGATACCCCGATACCTCCTTTCCGATTTCCTTTCAACCTTCCGTACCACTTATTAAACTTCGATCTCCCTATTTTTTCCCACCTCTCTCTTTCTTGCCATCTTCTTTCTCTCTCTACTACCTCCTCCCCTCACAACTTCCCTTCTTTCCTCATTTTCTCTATCTCCTCTATACTCCATCCCTTCTCCTCATAAAATCTTCTCTCCTTCTCCCACTTTCCTATTACTTTTCCCTCTTTTGCTCTCACCGTCGTTTCTTCCCAATACAACCTTGCTAGTTTCCCCTCCTTTTCCCTAGTTTCCTCTCATACCCCTATGCCCTCATCCCAGCTCTTCCTCTCAATTTCTTCTTTTGTAACTCCTCCCTAACCATATACCTCAGCGTATCTTTCTATTCCTAATACTCATTTTATATACCTTTCTTGTACCCTCTCTATCCTTTCTCCTTTCACCCCCATATCTCGATCCCATAACTTATCACCGTCCACACCAGCTTATCGAACAACCACATCCTTCGTGCTCAATCCTTACCAAATCTCCTCTTTCCTATACCCCATGCCTCTCTCATTATTGCTACTCCTTTTTTCACCCTCTCTTCTACCTGCGCTTCCTGACATCCATTCGCCATTATTACATACCCCAAATATTTAAATCTCTCCACCTCCTCTATTTCCTTCCCTTCCACATCCACCTCACTCTCTTCCATCTTCCTTCCCCCTCCTACACCTCATTACCCTTATCTTTTCTACGTTTAACTCTAATCTTTTTTTTTCAAATACTTCTCTAACACTTTCATCATTCCCTTCATCCCCTCTTCATCCTCTGCCATCACCGCTATATCGTCCGCATACACCAACGAATCTTTCTTAATAAAATATATTTTCTTCCCATTTTTATTCCCTCCCATCCTACCCTCCCTAATTCTTCCTCCAAGTCTGCTAATAGCAGAGTGAATAAGCATGGACTCAGAGGACATCCCTGCCTCACCCCTTTCCTAGTCCAAAAACTCTCCCCCTCTCTTTCACCTATCTTCACCCTACCCACCGTTTTCCTCAATACTTTCTCATACCTTGCTTCTAGCCCTTCCCTAATCCTCCTCTTCCTCATCCCTTCAATCAAAACCTCTCTATCCATCGAAAAGCCGCCTTCATGTCCACGAATAACACCACCATTTTTCCTTTCCTTTCTGCTACCCTTTTATTTATCACATAATTTAATACATATATATTATCTACAGATCCCATCCCTTTCCTATATCCTGTTTGATTCGGCGGTAGAATCCTTTTTCTCTCCACTTCTTCCCTTAATCTTTCCGCCAACACTGTCGCGTACACTTTGTATGCCGTTTGCATTAACGTCTCCTCTGTAATCCGACACCTTTCCCTCATCACCCTTCTTCATCACCGGTACCACCACTCCCTCCCTCTACTTCTCCGGCCATCCATCCCCTTTCCATACTTTTTTACACAATTCCTACAACCATTCCCTCACTTCCTCCCCCCCATGCTTCCACACCTCATTCATTATCACCTCCCTCTGCCGCTTTTCCTTCTTTGAGTTTCCTAACTACTCTATTTCTTCTCTACTTATGTCCTTCTCTTCCTCTCCCTCACCATTCCCCTTCTCATCCTCTAATCTCACTCTCCACCCCACTCCCCCTAACACTTCTCTAAAATAATCATCCCATTCTTTCATATCTATTCTCTCTTCCACCCTCCTCTTTCTTTTCCTTTCTCTATTCACTACCTTCCACACTTGCCCCTCTGTCTTTATCTCTTCTATCTCCCTCTCCCAACTTTCTCTTTCTTTTTGCTTCTTTTCTTCACAGATCCTCCTTATATTCCTTTCTCTCTCTCTTATACCTTTCCCCCTTCTTCCCTCCAGCTCCTCATTTCCTCTCTTATTCTTCCTTTCTTCTCCTCACATTCCCCATCTCACCATTCCTTTCTTTTTTCCCTTTTCATCCTTTTCTCTACCTTTTCTAACGTCTCCTCCACTCTCTTCCTCAATTTTTTCCAACCTTCTTCCACTCCTTCCCATCTCTTCTTCCGAAAAATTCCTTAAACTTCCCTTCTCCCTCTTCCGTCCATATACTCTTTCTCTTACCCTTCTTCTTGCTCCTTTTCTCACCCTTTCTCTTTCCCTCTTCCCTCCACACCGATATTGGTTGATGATCCGAGTCTATCCTATCTTCCACTATCATTTTCTTTACTTTCCCTTTCGTCTCCTCATTCCCCACCACATATCTATCACTGACTCTCCCCTCCCTCCCGTGTATGTCCATTCCCCTTCGTCATCCCCCTCTACATCCCCGTTCAGTATTGACCACCCCAATTCTCCCAAGAAATTACAAAACTTTCTTCCCTTTCCATTAATCTTTACATCCTTTGACTTTCTCGTTACCTCCTCTTCGCTTCTCTTTCTTCTCTCACCCTCTTCCCTCCCTTCCTGCCCTCACATAAAAATCCCCATCCTCCAATACCCTCACCCTCTCCTCCCCCTCTTCCATTCATTCTCCCAATCTTTCTAATTTTCTATCAAGGTCTTTATTTATACAAACCTCTACTATTCTTCACCAGTCTCCTCCTAAACAAATTTTCCCCGTTATAACTCCGTTTTCTTTTCTCCCTTTCTCATCCTTTTCCCTTTCTATTCCTTCCCTTCTTCCCATTATCATTCCACCCATTGCCCTCCCTTTTTTATTCCTTTTCTCCGCCTCTTGTACTTTCCACACATATCCTTTCGGCATCTATCCTCTTATCTTCTCCCAACCTTTCTTCTGAACCCATGTCTCACTCAATACCAACACGTCCCACTCTTTTAACGAATCCCAAAAATCTCTGTCCTTATTTTCTAAACCCGCCACATTCCAAAACCCTACCTTATATACTTTCCCCTTTCCTTTTTCCTCTCCCCCTTACCTTTTCTCCCATCCCTTCTCTTCATTCCTTTCCTTCTTTCTTCTATAAAAAAAGCCCTTCTGCCTTCCACTTACTCACTCCTTCTTTCTTCGCTCCTTCTCTCCATCTCCCGTTCTCCCTCTTTTAGCCCGTCTTTATTTCATCCCATATCCATAGCTTCCCCTCTACCCATAGTTTCATGTACCCTGTTCTTACTTTCTTTCTTTCCCTTTTCTTTCTATCTGCTTTCATCCTTATCAGCCATTCTATTCTTCTCTCCTTTTCCGTTAGATCATCCCCCAGGTAGCAGGCTGACGTCATTTTGACGTTAAAATACGTTAAAATAACGTTTTTGACGACATTTTAACGTCAGAATGACAACAAATGACGTCAGCTTGCTACCTGGGTCGTTATACATTCCTTCCTTTCCCTCAATTTCCTTTTTTCCATCATTACTTTTAACTTTTGCAAATCTTACCCATACCATTTCCCTTCCCTCTTTATCTTTTTTCCCTACCCGCCTTACTCCCTCTATCTTTGCCACTACTCCTGTCTCCTTCACTATCTCCTTCACTACTTCCCTTAACCCTTCTTCCTCTTCTTTCCCTGTCTTTATTCCTCTTATTATTATCCTTATTATTATATTTCTTTTCCTTTCCTCCCTTTTTCTCTTCTCTTCCGCCAATTCCAGTCTCTTCATCCTTTCTTCCAGATCTTCTCTTATCCCTTCCAATTCTCTCACCCCCATTCCCCCTCCCACTTTTTTCCCTCTTTTCTCCTCCCTCTTATTCTCTCTCCTCTAATTCCTCCAACCTCTTTTCCATCCCTTCTATTTTTTCCCTCATCATTTTCCTCTCCTTCTCTCTCCTTCTCTCAACCCTTACTCATTTCCTTCATCAACCCCGTAACTTCTCCCTCCCCTGCTTCAACTTCTCTATCTCCTTCATTATTTCCTTAAAACCTACTTTTATTTCTTGTATTACTTCCTTCCATCCCTCCCTCTTACCCTTCACCGGCGATCTTTTCATCAACTCTTTTTAAAAGCCTCTACCCCATCCATTTCCCCTCCTCCTCCATCCTTTCCTTCCTTTTCTCCTCTCTCCTTAATAGTTCCTCTATCCCTCCAGGCAGACTATTCGTTCTTTCCCTTCTTAATCTCTCAACATTCGTCGGTCTTCCTTCCCCTTTTCTATCTTTCCCTTTTCTCCCTTCCCTCGCTCTTATCTTCCTTCTTTCTCTTTTTTCTCCTTACTCTCCTCCTTTGCCTTTTACATTCTTCCTTCCCAATTCTCCTTTTCAGCTATCCATCTCTTGCCTAATCAATATCCACCAATATCGATCGATCTCGAACAAACCCAATATCACCTCTACGGCGCACGCGCGTATCAAACGAATCAATATCTATCGATCTCGAACCAACCCAATATCCCTTTCCCTTATTCTTCACCAGCCTCCAAGCCCTTACCCTACTCCCTTTTCCCACACTCACAATCTCTTCACACCTCTTCAGACACACAGCTACTCTGCTCGCTACCGGAAACGAAACTCCTACATTTTGAAATATAATAATTTGAAAATAATTTTATATACATACATGAAAGACACATATAAAAGACATTTTATTCAATCTTAATACTGTATTATGTGCAAAATAAATGCTTTTAGATTTAAATAATGTAACAGGTGTGAATCGTTAATGAATCCTTCATTACCATGCTGCTCCTTGTGTAGTCTGATTGTTGCACAAAACTTGAAATATCTCGTTAACGAAAAAAATATATCGAAACAAAACAAAATGCAGTTTAAAAATGAAAGTTGATATTTTCGAATGGTACAAACAAAATTTGATAAAAAAATTTGTTACCGATGCTATAATGTCATGAATACTCGCGAAATTGTCATTTTTGGTCACTTGACACCATTTTTTCAAAATTGTGACGTCATAGCTAAATTTGGATAACGGATTCGTGTTCAAAAGACAAAATTACGTTGAAAATGACTATTCATATTCATGTTACAAAAATACTATTGAACAGTATTATATCTCATCTAAAAACATACAAAATACATGCGAAAAACGATACGAAAAAAATCCCAAGCACTCAAAATATTATACTTACACTCGAAACGACACAATAATGTAACAAGAGAAAAACAAAATTGAAAAAATCCACACTTTTAATACGTTAAATACACAGGGGGGTCCGCTGGACCGCAGAGAAAAATGACGTTTGATTCTTTCGGCTGGCAGAACCATACTAATGTGTCATACGCTATGATAATAGTCTAAACGTTTAGTGGACACTTTAAACTATCGACACATGGAGCATTAAGTCCCATTTTCAATGATATCATAGAAAATCTTGCTCTGAAAATTGGGGTCCATCAAACTCCGCTTGTATATTGAAAATGCAAAATTTTTAATATTTAATATTTACTTAATATTATACTCACAACATTATTAGATGAATTAAAAAAGTATCCCGGATTTGGTGATAATGATGATTTAGAACTATCCTGATAGGCCAAAATTCCTAATTGATATATTTGTCTTTCTTGACATTCTCCAAGTCCTCGTACATGAATCCAATAAAAACCTGGAGTTTGATTGGCATATAGGACAAAATCTACACGTTCACCTATACATAAATTATATATATTTATAATTCCGTTCCACTTATTGGAGTGGGTAAAACCACGTTATTCTCGTAGTATAATATATGAAACAATACAATTCAAATTTTCAGAAATTTTCTGTTGTGTTAAGTATTCAAAATCATCAACCAGTTTGGTTTACTCAATAAATTCGTAATTTATTTAAAAGCAAAACATGTTTTTTTATAATCCGAAAACCTTCTAAATTTTTAAACAACATTGCCCCGACAACCAAACAAATCACGCAAATCGATATATTCGCAAACCGAAAAGTAGTAAACAACGAAAGCTCATTTCACAACATTAGAAAGGTATACATAATTTCAAACAAGCATAACTGCGAAAAATCATCGAATTTTAATTCTCCAAAAAGCAATTTAAAGCTTGAAAATTCTTCGTTCAAATGGTTTTTGGCGATTTTAATTATCTTATTTTCTCATGAAATGACACAATGATAAGAGCTTGATTCGATAAAATAAAATTTTTAATATAACTTCGCTACATTATACCTGCTGTGAAAAATCGAAAAAATTTTCTATTTTTTTTCTATCAGGATTTTTTCCTTTTAATTTCAGAGGTGGTAAAACATTGTACGATTTCTTTTTACTGAGTTCTTAAGATTTGAATAAAGGATGATCACTTCGATTTTATCAACAATTCTCCTTTTTATTCCCACATATATACAGAGTGGACCATTTTAATCCATCCAGTCGAATATCTCGAAAACCAAGCCCGGGAGAGAAAAATATTTCAGACAAAAGTTGTTTGGTTTCGAGGGGGCCATAAGATGGTACCATAGGTTTGATCTTGGAGAATTATTTGAAGGTCACATGAAGGTCACCTCAATTTTTTTAAATGGCATTCCCTATTTTTTATTACATATTCTTATAGCTGACCTCGAGAGCTTTTCAAAACTCTATAATCAAATGTTTCTTCATTGAGTACTTTTCGGGTTATAAAGCTCCAAAGTTACAGTTTGAAAAAATTCAAAATATCTCGTAAAGTATTCACTTTTCGATAGTCTTATCTTACATGATTAAACTAGTCAAGGCAAGATTTGGACATGATCTAACCGGTCAAGGCAAGATCGGAACATGATCCAGCCTTTCAGTGAAGGCAAGATCTGAGGAGTGAATCCCAGATGCGTACAGTGTAAAGCGGACACCACTAACCTAACCTAACCACCAATCAAATTATATAAATTTATCCTAACCCTACCTAACTAAGGAATCTGATTGGTCGTGTCCGTTTTACACTGTGCACATCTGGGACGTTCCCGATCTGAGCATAATGCAGCCAGTAAAGGTAAGATCCGAGTAAGATCCAGCCAGTCAAGGCAAGATCTGGACATGATTCAATCGGTGAAGGTAAGATCTAGGCATGATCTAACCATTAAAGATAAGATTCGGATATAATCCAACCAGTCAAGGCAAGATCTGGATATGATCCAACCAGTGAAGGTAAGATCCGAGTATGATCCAGCCAATAAAGACAAGATTCGGATATAATCCAGCCAGTCAAGGCAAGATCTTTATCAAAGGTTCAAAATTATCTCCATTGGCTTGAATACATAATTCCAACCTATTTTCGAAGCGCCTGACCGTTTTGAGTAAGACAGCTCGCGGTATATTTGCGCAAGCTATTCTTATTCTCTCTATCATATCTTCTCTAGTTGTAGGCGCATGCTCATAAATCACATTTTTAATATACCCCCATAAATAAAAATCAAGTGAAGTCAGGTGATCGTGGAGGCCATTCGATGGCCCCTCGTCGCCCAATCCATCTGCCATTGTATTCTCGATCTAGATAAGCTCTCACTATTGCCGCATAATGAGGTGATGCCCCGTCCATTTGTATCCACATTCTTTGACGTGTATGAAAATCAACATCTTCAAACAATTGTGATAAATGATCCCTGAAAAGTTCCAAAAAATTTACACTATTAACATTTCCTTCAAAGAAATAAGGACCAATCAAGAAACCATTTATAATATCACACGAAACATTCACATTCCAGCGATGTTGATTATCTTCTTGTCTATGCCAATGTGGGTTAACATCCGACAAATAATGGCAATTATGTCTATTCAATTTATTTTTGAACGTTGATTCATCAGAGAACATAACATAATAGAAGAAATTCGGATCAGCTCGGATCATCTGTTGTGCCCATTGACAAAATTGTACACGCAACGGCATATCTGCTTGAGTAAGAGCTTGTGTTAACGTGATATGGTAAGGACGGTACTTCATTTTCTTCAAAATTCTTAAGATCGTTGTTCTTGGGATACCAATTTCTCTAGCCATAATACGATTACTTGTATGAGGATTAAGATGAATGAATGCCAAGATAACGTGCACACGCACATCATCTTCATCATACTCATGATGTGCTCTTTGACGTTCTAAACGGCCTTGGCGAGCTCTTAGTTCGAGGTCCCGGATTGTAGTATGATTCGAATGTTGTTCTCTTTCGGGGTAATGATTCCGGTAAACTCGCGAAGCTTCATGATAATTTAGTTGAAATTCTTCGAGAACAAGGAGAATATCAACAATCTCTGAGGGACGATAATCAGCAATGGGTATTGTCGGCAGACGTAAGCCTTTGATTGTGAGTAATAAAGTTTGATACTCCAATCAACAGTGGAAGAGATTTTCGTAATCAATTGATTCCTAAATAGTGACAAATAAATTTTCTGGTCGATATTTTCTTTGGAAACAATAGAGGATATATTATTTCAAAAATAGACTATTTGAGATGAGTAGAACATCAAGAACAATCAAGGGATCAGTTAGGTTTGTACTTCTGCGAACAGGATTTGTAGCAATTGTCTACATGGGCCGATTATTAATAATAGGAATTAATAGGAATTAATAGACTGTAGATACAATTGGATGGAACTACAATAAGGAGATTACAAAGGATTTACATACCGTGTGTCTGCGTGTGTGTAAATGTGGGATGTGTATGTATAAGTGTGTATGAGGTATGTGTATGTGTGTATAGGTTATGTGTGAATATATGCGGAATGTGTGTGTGTGTGTGTGTGTGTATATATATGTGTGTGGAGTGTTCGTGTGGTGTGTGTAAGAGCATGTAAAATGTGTAGGTTATGTCACATAACCTATGTGTGTGACACATAACTTATGTGTGAGTGTGTGTGGAATATGTGTGTAGGGTGTGTGCAAGTGTATGTACGTGCAAGTGTATATAAAGTGTGTGTATGTGCGTGTGTGTGTAGGGTATGGAGCATGTTCGAATCTTACCTTTACTGGCTGCATCATGCTCAGATCTTGTCTTCACTGGCTGTATCATGTTCCGTTCTTGCCTTGACCGGTTATATCATGTCCAAATCTTGCCTTGACTAGTTGAATCATGTAAGATAAGACTATCGGAAAGTGAATACTTTACGAGATATTTTGAATTTTTTCAAACTGCAACTTTGGAGCTTTATAACTTGAAAAGTACTCAATGAAGAAACATTTAATTATAAAGTTTTGGAAAGCTCACAAGATCAGCTACAAGAATATGTAATAAAAAATAGGGGTGCCATTTAAAAAAATTGAGATGACCTTCATGTGACTTTCAAATAAATCTTTAAGGTCAAACTTATGGTACTATCTTATGGCCTCCTCGATACCGAACAACTTTTGTCTGAAACATTTTTCTCTCCCGGGCTTGATTTTCGAGATATTCGACTGGATGGATTAAAATGGTCCATCCTGTATATACACAAAACACACACACACACACAAAGATGATACGAAAAATGTGACCAGCAACCTCCCCGTGCGCGTCGGGTATTGTTAATATTGACGATAATTGATTGAAAATACATAGGTAACTTTGAGACGACATCACACTGTGAAAAAAATCGTATAATTTTTGTTTTAATTTGTAGAGAAAAAGTTTGTATTTTGTACGATGATTACACTGTCCAATTTTTAAAACATCAATATAAATAATCGTTTTCAATATATTTTTGCCTCCTGAACACGAATCCATTATCCAAATTTGGCTATCACATCTCAATTTTGAAAAAAATGGCGTCAAAGTGGCCATTTTTAGATTTGTATTCAGCAGATAAAAATACGTTGAAAATAACTATTCAGACTTGTGTTATAAAAAAATGTCAAATTTTGTCTGACAGTGTTATCATAAGACTCGAGAAAATTTTTGCAAAAAACGCATTTCTAATTATGCAATTTTTTTAAAGATGTAACACGTTTTTTACATGTTGTTTAAACTCAATTTACTTGTATGAAGAGTAAGATAAGAAAAAACCAATGACAGCGTTCGAAAGAACTAACTTTCAGCTTTCTAACGCTTTTCTGCAGAATGTTGTACGTTGACTTCTTCAAGAGTTGTAAACGTGATCAAAATCAAAGTGACCACTTTTTATTCAAATCTCAAGAACTCGCAATCTTCTAAAAAAATCTGATTCTAAGTATTTCAACATTGTATCATTTATTATATAAACTGATTTATAGTCATTTTATGGTGTATTGTTTGTCTTTGATGATTCTCTAGTCGTTGATCTAAGCAAACTGAAGAACTCGCTTAATGAAGTAAGGAATAAATACACTAATAAATGTGAATTATCGATAATACTCGACAAATCAAGAAAAAGTCAAATGTGCTTTAAAACAGATAATTTTTCAAACACCAGTAAAAAATGTTAACGAATTATGTACGAGGAACATAGCTGCGTGTACAAAAATAAACGATACAATGATGAAACGAGCAGAATTAGAATTTTTGAGAAGATTGCAAAGTTGCATTTTTTTAATGACGGAGGACGTGTTGAAGGAAAGTCTAAATACAAAATATGCTAAAGAGCTCTTGCTAAACTTAAATACACGTTAAAAGATATGAAAAGATGTAAAAAGTTCTTTATTAATTTATGACGTAACTTTGAATGAACTTTAATTATAGGTTATTTTACTTGTCCCGACTATTACTATGAATAAAAACTGTGAATAAAAGAGCATAACGTCCCATTTAAAAATATTAAGATGACTTTGAAATCCTCCTTGAGGTCCTCTATATCTTCAATTACAAAAAAGTTAATTGTTCCATATTACGGTCCCTTTCTAACTGAACAACTTTTGTTTGAACAATTTTTTTGTATCTTAAATTTTTACGAAATAATTACGCGTATCTACTTAAGTCAGACATACTGTATATTTACATTGCTACTACAAAAAATATATGTGTTCGCGAAACGTTCGTTTTCTTAACGTTAAAACTTTCAAAAATTAGCTTCGGTGCGAAACCGTTGTAGCTTCTAGACCATTCTTTCGAATCAAATTTTCGGCCGAGGAACAAATAATCTCTTTACTTAGGACATTCTTTCGATGCTCAGGTAATTGCTCGTTTGCATTTTTGAGCACAATAGATCGGTGTCGTCTTCTGATTGGTTCGTTAGAACAAAGAAGCTTTTCATAGCGGTATTCGCGTTGAGCTAATAAAAAAGCTTTTCGGGAGCGCACGAGTCTTCGCAGAAATTTTGCCGGAATCACTTGAATCTCTCTGCCAAATGATAGTCGCGTTTCGTTGCACACCTTCAAAGTGCGATTTAATTGTAAAACAGCTAATAAAGTTTTCTTTTAAATCATTAATTTAATTCATTCGAAAAATGGTACGTGTTTGAAAAAAAAGTTCAACTTTTTTTCAAACACGCACCATTTTTCGAATTTTCACTTTTCTTTGGATTTTTTAGGTTCACATAGAGCGTGTAAGTCTTAAAAATCTAAAAATTTTTGTCTCTGATGTTTCAGATCAATGCAGCAGACGCTAGGTTGTACGCCATGGAACAACAACCGTCTCTGCAACCGTCTGAGGCAACTGCCGTACAGTCGCCATTTTGAAATATTAACAAAAAACAAAAATTGTTTTTAAAAGTTAAAAGATAGAATAATAAGTACAAAAAAGTTTAATTACGTAGAATAAATAGCTTCTTCACAAAAAAATCGTAAAAATTCGCTTTTTTTCGGCTGCCTAAAGTAGTCTCCCTCCTTAAGATGATTTAATTGTTTATATTAACTTTCCTCTTATATTCTGTGTAATTTCAATATTGTATTTAATATTATTAAGAAAATGTTTAATATGTATTATGTTTCTAATCAATAACTAAAATTTAAATTAGCTAAAATTAAATTGCTAAATATTTATATTCTAGGACATTTTTTTGCCATCACGTTTGAATGAAGAGATGGTTGATGAACCTGCTTATTTCTATTTCAAGTAACTGCACAGAAATAAGTCTTATTTCCAATATCTCTAAAGCAATAACATCTTGTTCAAGATTAACAATGCACTCAACAGCTATTTTATCATTCGCTTTATCAGAAGATATCAAAATGAATAAATACTAATAAGGCATTGATATTACAATTTTCATCATTTATACCAAAGAAGCTCACTAGTAAGCTGTTGGGGAAAAAATGTTAAATTTACCCCTACAAATATAGATAAAAATTGAATATTTAAATAAAAGGTCTTTAATCTAAACCCAGTAATTAAAGAAAATCAGTGAATAAAACTTATTGCAATAATTGCAAATACTGCTTCTATAGATAATGCATAATGAAAATGTGCGACGACATAGTAAGTGTCATGTAAGATGATATCGAGGAGTTGGCTAACATAGTAAAGAGAAGAAAGAGATTGATGATAAGTTTCTGCAGTTATTCATTAAGATTTTCAGCCCTTGTTGAAGACGAATGGTTTGTAGAATTTGTTAGTGTTAAATCCAACTCTATTAAATTTCTTTAAAACATTTTATTTCTAAAACAGAAGTCTAGTCTTTACAAAATGTTTTGAACAGCGGAATTTATGCGTGTTTGTGTGTGTGTGCCAAAAAGTGCTAAACAAGTACTTAAAGAAGTGTAAAACGTTTATAATGAACGGTCCAGTAAGTATTTGAGTATTGAGTATTAAGTATATTATTTGTAAATTAATAATGTATTGACATAACGCTATCAAATTAAAAAAAATTACTATTAATACCTACTGAATGAAGTCAACCTCACTTTATGTGAAATAAAGATAATTAAACTTGTATATTTTTGGAGGCTACAAAGTTATACTGCGGTTTTATTTTACATGGATCATGTGGAACAATTTTAGACCATCATTGTTTTGGTGCATCTGATGAAAATACCGACGTCATAAATGTTGACGAAAATGCTGTGGCCACTATGAATATGTTAAACAATGATTCTTTTATAAATTATTTTGACATATTTATTATAGTGACAGTTGCATAAAAAGCTATTTATTAAGTATATTTATTTATTTATTTATTTATGTAGTGTAAGTCGTGAAAAAGTTCTTATTATCCATTATAATTATCTTTCATTATAATACGGTAAATACTTAAACCAAAACATTACGTTAACATCTCAGTGACATAATGATTAAAAATGTTTATCAGGTTTATCCATTATAACATAAATATAAATGACTGAATAAACTGAATAAACTGATCTAAATTAATGAAATACTTATCAGAATACATATATATATATATATATA
>JAJVSH010000167.1:192800-228911 GCA_021460005.1 Tetramorium alpestre | reverse complement strand
GTGTGTGTGTGTGTGTGTGTGTGTGTGTGTGTGTGTGTGTGTGTGTGTGTGTGTGTGTATACATAAAATATATATGTACAGGTATACATATATGTATGTACTTACATGTATGTACATATATTTGAATATACAGGATATCCGGTATGCAAATTAACAGCCGGAAACTGGGGGTAGAAAAATCGGAAGAAGGGATAGACAGCGCGGTACGGGAGATGTGGGCAGGGGCTCGCTGCTCCTGCTGCCATTGCCGGTTTCACGCCGCTCTCACGTCTCGCGCACCGCGCTGTCTATCCCTTCTCCCAATTTTTAACAATTAATAACTCAATAACTATTGCGAATTTTGTAAAATGGTACATGACTTTTCTTCTCGGTTTGACCCAATCTACCCCCANTTTCCGGCTGTTAACTTTCATACCGGACACCCTGTATATTTCAGATATATTTATAAATCTTGTCACAATTAAACGAACGTCAATAATGTGATTAAACGGACCGCGATCGTGTGACTGCACATATAGATAGCACACACTCACACTCACACACTCACACACGCTCACACACGCTCACACACTCACACACTAAAAGAAAGCCATGTATATCTGTGTATATATTCTCGCACGATTAAGTGACAAGGATAAGAGTCTGAGCAGAAGAATAGTCGTCCCTTTTTCAGACATTAGTAATTAAAGAGCCTCTGAAAGGCATGACATAACACGTCGTGCCACGATAAACG
Organism: Tetramorium alpestre; assembly: GCA_021460005.1. NCBI lineage: Eukaryota > Metazoa > Arthropoda > Insecta > Hymenoptera > Formicidae > Tetramorium > Tetramorium alpestre. The sequence continues at coordinate 228,178 of JAJVSH010000167.1, read as the reverse complement.
TGATGGTCTACGATTAATACACCAAATCTTTGTGCGTTGACACTCTGACTTACATTCACGATCAGAAAAAGTTACGACTATCCCTCTGCTTAGGCTCTCCATCTGACAGATTCCTCCGGAACTAAAGTTGTTCTCTGCAACATCGACTACACCGAATGAAATGCACTCAGTAGAATAATTTTCAGAATAATTTTTGTAATCACATGTCTTTTTAATTATGTGCCGTAATGGAATTTACCAAATTCTATATTGTTCTTTAATGTAATCTATGTAATTGTCGGGTGGTATTTCGCAAATACGGATTGCAGAGATCTTGTGTCAAGTACATATTGTCATGAGTTGACAGATTATTAAAAAATTTTTGTTGTTTTCAGCATCAATACTACACGACAATTACATATTAATGCCTATACTTTAACTCTGTAAAAGGATTTTCCAATCAATGCGGGCAATAAAAAGTTATGTGATTACAAAAATTTTTGGTACCGCGGACGGCTACAGGATCCCCTTAAGTCTGTTATATTTAAGATTAAGTGCAGTTTAATAATCGAAATTAAAAATATTATGGTTTTGATGTATTCAAGAGAATGTTAAGTCGCATGAGTTTAAGTAGCGTTTAGGAATACACGGCCGAGGGCGGCTTTGTGTCAAGCTAACCGAAACTGTAGTCCGTTTTGATTAGAAAGAGGGCTCTCCACTTAAAGCCGGGCCTGTGAGAAGGCCAGGAAGGGGAGAAGAGAGGAGTTAGTCTTGAAGAGGCGAGCGTAAGAGAAGCGCGAGCGATAGTTATTCCGTTTTTTATGTACTTGCGAAGACTTTTTTACGTTGCTGTGGCTTGTGCCAATGAAATTTACTTTCAAATATATATTCACATACATTAAGAGTGTAGTTCTCTTATTTACGTTCCTCACGGAATTACGTCATAGTGTTTGTGCGATAAGCCAGTATTTCGGTACGTTGGTTTGAGACTGTCGTGGTCAGAACATTGACTACAAAGATATATTTTTCAAGACCCTTTGCATTAACTGGTAAATTTTTATTTATGACTCCAGAATGTGCCACGAGGAGGCTGCAGAATGGGCATTACATTCCAGTTTTTCTTTTTTTCTTTTACTTCATTTTTTAATTTTTTATTTATTTAAATTTTTTTATTTTAAACTTATAATTTTTTTGTATTTTTATTTAGAATATTTTTATTTAGAATTATATGACACATTCTATTTTTCATATTAGATCAGCTAATTTGAATTTATTAATTATGACTGCAAATATGTATTTTACGATTTGAAAATTATCTGACTATGAAACTTTAATAAAATAAGTTCATTTTTGGTTTATATTATATTTTTGCTCGTCATATTGAATACGCCGTTTGGAACTTGTTAATTTTAATCACAAATTCATATTCCCCGATTCAAAAAACCCTTAGACAATAAGTTTTAATAGAATAAATCAATTTTTGAATTATGTGACATTTTTGTACGCCATATTGGATTCGCCATTTTGAATTTGTCAATTTTAACAAAAAATACATATTCTACGACTCAATAAATTCTGTATATATAGTTTTAAAACAATTGCAACAACGATCTGCGAGAGAATGCATTTGACGCCATATGGTGTTAATGCCGCTTAAGGGGGAAAACTCGTTTAGAGGGTTCAAAATTTCGATTTTCTGGAAGTTGCTTAAATCGATAGTAAATATATTGGAGAATATCTACCTACACTTTTAGAGCCGAATTTAAAGTGCTTTCAAGCTGCAAGCCTGATACGATTAAGGATCGAGCAGATATACGAGCGTGCGGCAAGAGCGCGCAGCGCCTCTTTTATATTTGAAAGAGTCAGTATTTATATTGACGAGGCTCAATGCCCGTATAAACGGGTTAGAGTAGTCAAAACAACTGCTCTAAAGTATATTTTTGCAATAGTCGAGGTAACTCATTGTGTTGCAGTGTACGGTCAGTCGAGCTCTGATTTTCGTGAAGAGAAGTTACTCATATACAGTACTCATATACATAAAATGGAATCGTACCGTTAGATCGAGCCAAGGAGAGTCTCAACGTTCGAGACCGCGGAACAGACAATTTCATGGCAATAGATATACGAAAGAATGTAAAGATAGTTCGGATAAAAGTGGTACCTCAGTGCTTCTGTGCGAAAATTAACAAGTCAGTGTAGTGATGATGTTGTATACAATCCACTTTATATTTATAAAATTGTGGAATTTTTTACTGTTCTTGGAGGTCTCACAAAAATACTTCTTTGTAGTAAAACATGCAAAAAAGACATATTATACAATTTCTAGAAACTAGAGTTCGAGGTTTGGCTTCAACTTATTATTGAGTGCGGTGTTCATGCGGTCGAAAAGAAATTAATTCTGGACCAATAATTAATACAGAATATGAAATAAATAGGAAGATTGTTTTCATATTTAGGCTATTAGGATTGGGACGAGAAAGCATAAATATATTTGTTGGATTTATGGATATTCGGCAAGGTATAAGTTTGAATGCTTATGATCTTATTGTACAACATATTCATAATGCAGCGAGTGTGATATTCGACAGCGTGTGTAAGAAAGCCGTAAATAAAGAAAAAGAATGTAATGTAAAAAACGGACGAGTTGAGAATGAGGGTGCCATTACATGGAGCGCGGAAACGTGGAAGCGCGGAAGACAAAATTTACTAGATTTCCGTTGAACCGTTCCGTTCATTTGGATGTCTTATATTACATGGATCACAATTTGCGCGGAAAAGCGGAATAGGGAATTATAAAATAAGAATGTTTAGCGGTATTTATTGATTAAAATGCTTGTATTCAATAAAGTGAAAAGATAAGCATACTAATACAAATTGCAATTAATTAAGTCAACACACATTATTAATAAAGGAATATAAATGCCTAGTTATCACCATATTGTTCCGCTTTTCCGCGCAAATTGTGCTCCATGTAATATAAGGAGAAATAAACTTGCGGAACGAGCGCGTCAAATGTTCGTTCTTTTTCTCTGTAATGTTGCACTCAAATACCTCAGATAGGTTATGTATTTTTATAATATATTCTATCCCGCTTAGAATATTGTGGACATTTCTCCGTGAAATTGGAAAAGTGATTTAATTGTTATAAACTATTCGGTAGAACAAACGCTAGTGCATAAGTGCCCTATAACCGTTAAGCTCCTGGTGCAGGCTAGTGGCACGTGCGAAAGACTCTAAAAAATATATATATATATATATATATTCTAAATCTCTAAATCTCGAAAGGAAAAGTTATTTTATACTTCGTGTATTTTATTAATTATTTTAAAAGTATATCATGAATCCAAATATCATGTTAATGGTTATTATGAAGTTTCTCATGCAAGCAAGAGATGAACCGATTAAACATGCAGAAATAACAATGAAAAAAGTTACTTCAATGTATTATTTGTACTTGCGTTACAAGAAATTGGTAGACAAAAAGAATCAAAGAATATGGGTACGACCTATTTTTATCGAAGAAAGAAGACTTGTACAAGGTGACAGCGACAATTTACTTGTGGAGATGCGATTGATAGATCCCGAAAAATATTTCAACCAGCTCAGAATGTCATCAACAATCTCCAACGAGTTACTCAAGATTGTTGGACCATTGATCGAAAAACAAACAGTAGTTCGAAAACCAATACCGGCTAGGACGAGATTGGAGGTGACTATACGTTGGTTGGCATCTGGTGACAGCATGACATCATATGCTTATCGCATTGCCCAATGTACACTATCACATATTATTCCGGAAACATGTGAAGCAATTTGGCTCTCTCTACAGAAGAAGGTTATGGTTGATCCAACTGAAGAAAATTGGAGTAGGATTGCAGAAGATTTTGAACTGATTTGCCAATTTCCACACTGCATAGGCGTTATCAATGGGAAGCATGTCGAAATTCAGGTATATATATTATGAATTTATTTATAATAATTCAGATTCAATATATTACACATTAATAGTGCAATGACATATGTGAAATGCGAAATATATATATCACAGTAATGGTTTTCAATTTGCAAGCACCGCCTCGTAGTGGCTGATGCTACTACAACTATAAAGAAAGACACAGCATAAACTTGCTCGCAGTAAGTGATGCCAAGAACCGTTTTATTATTATGGACATTGGAGCTGAGGGAAAGCAAAGCGACGGAGGTGTTCTCGAAAGCAGCGGATTACCGCATCTACTGGAAACGAATGCTCTCCATTTCCCTCTACCTACACCTCTAAGAGTGCGGTTCAGTTGCTACTTATATTTAAATGCTCCCAATGCTTTCGCTTCCAACATTACCATGAAACGGTCCACTAGCGCTACTAACGCACCCAAAGCTACACAAGTGGACCGCTGTGGTTAAATGCGGTGGTACTGTTGGTAGTGATGGTACGCTAGTGGACCTGAATGTATAACTACTCGATAGATTATTAGGTTATAAATATAACATTTGCAAACTGATAACGAACATGTTCTTTTTTTTATTCAACAATCATTATTCCATTATAGGAGCTAATGGTAGGGCAGGTGTGTACAATTGACTTCGTACGATTACGATGCTCTTCTGACCGAAGTCGGAGATTTTTGTGTTTTACTTAATAATCTACGTTAATAATTATTTTGTTGTACAAAATGGAAGAAAACATTGCGTTAGCGTCCATTGTAAAAACTTTTCTGGAACCACCTGCTTACATTTATGAAAACAATGGCCACGTTTACACCGTAATTCGTTCACGCGACCTGACCTATACCCTGACCCAAAATAGGCTTCTAATAACACGTTTACACCACATAGACCTATGGTACTTTTGGGTCGCATTTAGTCCTCATGCGAACGCCATCTGTTGAACAAGGCGAAAACAAAACGGAAATTTAATTTTCGTACAATTTTTTTTTAATTAGAAAAAATACAGAATGGCGACGGGAACATGCCCATACTGCCAACTTGATTTACAAAAATTCTTTCTACATAAAGAATTATCACTTATATTCGTAGAGAAAAATGACCGTTTTTAAAGTTAAACAACACTAGTTTAATTATTCTTTGTCGACGAAAAATGCTCCTTATAAAAAGTCAGTGGTAAAGATATCACAGATAAGTGACTAAGCTAAATATCCCTAGGGTACGTAAGTCTAAGTATATCGGACGGAGATGCGCTTTGCGCCCTCTACAATACCCATCGTAGATATAAATGTTCCATTTCATCTAAGCCGCAGTACAAATAAAATATTATTATAAATATAATTTAAACATATTAAGAATAAAAGTCGCAGTAAGTATTTACAAACATAAGGTACAAATAACAATAATAGAGGAACTGGTAATAGATAAAGCAAAAATCCTTCCTCCTCAAACTTTAGATTCTAAAGTTAATTGAGGAAATAAATTTAGCTAAGAGACCGAAATAAAAAGGATTCCCGCTCGCCAAAAATTGCTCCACACAATAAGGAGCATGAATCTTATGTCTTCTAAGTGTCTCACATAAAGGTTCCCTGGCTGACGCCGTCAGCTCACATTGCCAAAAAACATGATTAGCTGTCTGAGGGAACAGGCCGCACTCGCAGAGATATATAATATAATATATTATAATGATTATAAAATAATCATTCAGATCAGATGATACAATTCTAAATCTAAAGAGATCGTATAAAGAGGTATGACCCGATCTTAATCTTAAAATCGAAACCAAGGCACGTCTAAAAATGTTAAGACCAACAAACCATGGCTTCGAACGAGGCCNCCAAAAAAGCTCACAGTACTTCTTACCCTTCAAAGCGCCCGCTTCCCTAACAAAATTATTTGTTAACTCCCACATACTCCGTTTCCAGGTTCCCTTAAAGTCAGTCGCAGGGATAAGTTCCGAAGTGTCAATCACNTCTCTANTCGTTCTCTTAGCTTCCACGTCTACACGTTCATTATACAGAATTCCTTTATGAGCCGGAATCCAAAAGAATTAAACTACTTTATCCCGGTCGTAAAAGTTTTGACGTTCCGTGAGAATTTTAAGAATGAGATAAGATCTCTTGAAACCTTTGTTTTTATTTAGAAGAGCCTGGAGCACGCTGAGAGAGTCTGAAAAAATATAAATTTCTTTTTTATGAATGGAAGAAACCATTCTCAAGGCTTCCAGAATAGCCAGTGCCTCATAAGAAAAAATAGTTAAAAAACTAGAAGTACGGAACCTAAAAAATCGCGAACTACCCACGTCCACAACCGCGACACCCGCAAAGTGAAGGTCATCAGTTTTAGACCCATCTGTAAAGAACCATCTCGAGTCATTAGAAGGAGTAAATAACTTACCGAAAGCTTGACTAGCATTTTGAGCCTCTTTAATTTTCTCTCCCTCTGTCATCGACACAGGGGGAGCAGACAGAATGGTTTCCAGCGAATACTCGCAAAAATCTGAAGTGGGAGACGCATGGATTAAGTGAGCTAAATGGGCAACCTCGTAAAAAAATCCAAATAATGGCAGAGCAGGGAGCTTACAAATAAACACCGGGTCCTTCAATTTTTCTTTGATGGAATTAAGAATGGCAATAAGAGGGTGGCCTGTTCTGGCAATGGTACGCGTCAAATAGTTCTTACTCAAAAATTCAAATCTTTCACGCAGTGTCGGCTCGCAGGACTCGGCCAAAACTACATTATCGGGGCAAGACATTCTCAAACCCAGCGCAAACTTAATAGATTTGAGCTGGATTGATTGAAGTTTTACATCGAGATATTTAGGAAGGCAACACCAAATGAGGGAGCCATACTCAAATCTGGAACGAATAAGAGCTTTATAAATGTTTAACAGCAAAAAGGGATCAGCCCCCCACCAAGTATTTCTTAAGAATTTAATCACAGCTAAAGGCTTAACACACTTCTCTACTACCTGGTTCATATGCTTGTTCCATTTTAAATTCGATTGAAATTGAATGCCCAAGAATTTAACCGAGTCCTGGGCCGGCAGGTGCGTATCAAGAAAATTCAAGTACCAAGTACCGATCACGCCCTCCAGACGAATTATATCTAAATATACAGAAAACAAATTTCGAGGGGGAAAGATTAAGTCCCAATGAGCCAAAGAATGAAGCAATAGCATTACCTCCTTCCTCCAAAATGTCTATCATTCTAGAAGAAGAGTCATGAGAAGTGAATAAGCATATGTCATCAGCAAATTGAACGATTCTCAGACCATGATAAAGCCGAATTACCGACTCAATATCAGAGACATATATGGAGTACAAGAGAGGACTGAGCACACAGCCCTGAGGTAATCCCCTCGAAACCTGTCTTACAACATCTATATTCTTAAAATTAATAAATAGCGTACGCGAGTAAACCAGATTATGAATAAATTGAATGATCCTATCAGGAATTTTCAAATCCATTAATTTAACCATGAGAATATCATTCAGCACGTTGTCATACGCTCCCTCCACATCCAAGAAGAGAGCTCCTGGAATCCGGCCAAGAATATTTTCGTTATATAAGAAGGAATGCAGAATGGACAAATTGTCAACACAAGAACGACCCCTCCTGAAACCAAATTGGCTAACCGGAAGAGCCTGAATTTTCTCCAACCATAAATAAAGTCTGTTATTAATCATCCTTTCGAGAAGCTTAAATATGCATTGTGCCATCGAAATAAGTCTAAACTTCTTTTTATCACTCTTGGGAATGAAGAAAACGCGAAAATGATTTCATTCTTTAGGGTAGACACCCGCCACGAATATAAAGTTTAAAATATGTAATAATCCTTTCAGAAGATTATGAGGTAAAGCTTTCAAGACTTTGTAATCAATTCTATCTGTACCCGGGGCAGATCTGTCTCTAGTATTGGCCAGAGTCAAGACCATTTCCTCCCACGAAAAGAGGCCATCCAGGTCTGTCGGATTATCTGAAAGATCAAAATTGACAGGCCGAACAGGAATCCAGTTAGGGCAAAGAGAGTCTATTGATTGCGATCACAGCCTCTTCACTAAAAACGTTACCATTTTCATCTCTGTGATAATTCCTCGACATTGATCTGATTCTAGACCATACATGACCTGTATTAGAAAACCTATTTAGCCCGGCACAATATTCCAGAAAGGAGGATTTTTTAATCCTTTTCAAAGATTTTTTAACTACAGCATTTAATCTCTTATATTCCATAAAATTAACACTGGAGCTATTGAATTTAAATCTCAAGTAAGCCGCCCTCCTAATCCGTACCAATCTGTCACATTCTGCACTCCACCAGAAGATGGGAGGGGGCCGGCCCTTTGCCGCATCCGAAACCGTCAATTTTCCTGAGCATCTCTGCGGAGTAGAAATGCATACGCAGTCCGCTATAAAAGAAACGAAGCTAGAGTATTTGATCAGAGGATCAATAGACTGATCGTAAATCATATTCAGGCACATAGAAGAGCCTTCATCCAAGAGCTCCCCAACACGCTCCCAATCCGTTTTGAGTATAAGCTATTACAACTAAAATACGAATACCATCTTAACCTCACCATCGACTTCAATAAAAATAGGGTAATGGTTCCCCAGGATTCATCGGCTACGCACCAGGAGGAGCGGGGGACCAAACCCGCATTAATCAATGAAAGATCGATAGCCGATCCAACTAGAGACTGCGGTGAAAGGGTAGTACTAGCTCCATCATTTAACCAGATTAAATTTGTCGACACGAGAGCTTCCAGCAGCTTATTGCCATCGCTACCAGAATTCGAGCAACCCCATTGGGTGTGATGAGCGTTAAAGTCACCAACAATTAGAACATTATCTGGAAACTGTACAAAATGTCTCCCACTCCTCCGTCGAGACGACAATCCCCGGGGCTCTATAAACAGAAACTAAAATTAAATTAATTACGTTAGACATTAGATTAATGGCACATGCTTCAATTTTTATCATTTGCGTCAAAGTTTATCACAGTTCTCGGTAAAGAAGGCCCGACCTTATCAAAATGGCCACCCCTCATCCTCTTCTAAACAATCTGCTCTTTTTAATTGTGTCGAAACCTCTGAGAAGAAAACGGTCATCATCCGCCAACCAGGTCTCCGACAGCAGGACCACATCAATATCTTCGAAGCGTTTCTCTATTTCCGGGCATTTGCTCCTCAAACCTCTACAGTTCCATTGCAGCAACTTAACCATTATTGACGTTTGTTTGTGGAGACTGATCTCCAACCTTGATGTGCAGCTCACATGTATTCTTGATCCTGGAGATAAGTCGACTCAGGTCCTTGCAATTAAAAATGCACTCCTCGATAAATTTCCAAACTGCCTTGTCTAAATCATTCAACTGAGAAGGCACCGGGCGGGATCGACGAGTAATTATATTTCAAACGGTCATCTGCAGACTGCGACAAATGAACATCAACAGGGAGCGATCTCACAGGTAACGATCTCAGCCTGGGAAAAGCACCATCGGACGAATCACCCGGTATGTTAAAATTCTGTGAGAACAGACCACGTACCTGAGGAGAGTTGCTTTCCTGAATAAGGCGTTTCGCCTTATTAAAATTAATATTCTCGATTGCCATGAGACGATTAATTTTTTTCTTCAAAATGACTTCAGGGCATTCGTCTGAAAAGGTTTTATGATTGCCATTGCAGTTGATACAGCATTTCTTCTCGCCATAATCCTCCAAACTATGGCTGGCAGAGGCACGCAGCCAAGGCACCTGGTGAAGTTGGTGCAGAACTTCGTCGAATGATTAAGCTGACCACATTTAAAACATCGTCGAACACCGGGAATAAATACTGAAGTCTTAATGCGCTGATTCCACAGATAAAGGAATTCCGGAACCTTGGAAGACCTGATTACAGCTCGAACAATCAACTCGTACAATCAACAAACTTCGACTCACCTCCGCTTCTATCTCTCCTTTGAAGGCGAAAAGTTCCACCCTCGTCGAGCACCACGCACTTATTACTTCTGACAATCTCCTGATTAATTTCTTCAGCACCAATGTCGACTGGGATTCCCTTCAAGATCACCTTCCTAAAAATGAAGTACTAAGGAATCTCCATACAATACTTTGATTTCGCAAAAATTGATTGTTGAGCGCTTCATTGGCTTGAGAGCCAGACTGGAAGATGACTTCCCATTTATATCTTCCAACTTTTTCAACTTGGTTGTGCTTGATGCCCATTCTATATAGATCTCTACAAACCTCTAGATCAAGTGGAGGTCTGGGACGATCCGTTCTATCAGGGAGCTTTAACGAAAGAAGAGTTTTGAATGGTCCTTCATCTGACCTTGTATATTTATAAGCTGCAGTTTTTGAATAAGTACGCCTTCCATCAACGTTCGGCGAGTCGATCACAATTGAGTCGCTAGCGGTTCTCTTGGCTTTCGGATTAGACCTCTTTCCTGCGTTATTATCCACGGCTGCTCTCTTTTTACCGCCTTTCGAAACAGTAACTCGGTCATCGTTATTTACCACAGAGGAGGATCCCCCCTCCTTGACGAATCCGGAACCATCCGGAATCACCGGAGTCAATTCTTGGACCATGTTCTTCAGCATTGACGATTATAAACAATTAGAATCAATAGTTAATTCCTTCGAAAGAAGATCTTCGTTCGTACGACCCGAATGAGGCATATCGTGAGGCTCAACGGTCATTTCGACCGCAAGATCATCCCACATCCCGCCCGCCAATAGGCGGGAGAGGTTAGCGGGAATACTCTGGGTAACGATTTACGCAGATGTAGTTTCACCAAAGGTCTTCCAAAACAATTTCCACCCGGAAAAGCCGCGCCACAAAAGAAGACAGAATCGTCTTAAGAACCAGAATCACCCGAAAAGATTAGAAAAGAGGCACCATCGATCTCCTCCGAAAAGCTGGCCATGTGTCTCCTTTCGCTGCCGAACGGTGAATCCCCAATTTTCGTACAAAAAACTTATAACCTAGCAGAGCTATCTACTAAGATTTGTTGGTATTCTTAACGCACTTTAGCACCTACGTTTACACGAGTTATATTGTGCGACTTAAGTGAGGTCAGGGCAAGCGAAAAAGCGACCCGACCTGAACTAGGTACCAACTGTTTACACTGCCGCGACCTATCGTGCATAGGTCGACTATAAGATATAGGTAGCGGCCTAAACGTACGGTCTAAATGAATGTTCCTATGAACATAAGGAGCACTTTTAGCACTTGTTATTTCGCCGTGTCTGAGCGCGCGAAATTTCAGCCCTGTCATTCGTAAAATATAATCGCTTCCCATTTAAAAACTATTATACCCTCAACATTTTTGTATTAGACTTTTCGTCTTGAAATTTTCTAAAGAATCTGTCATTAAGAGGATATCCGATAGTTTTAGGACACCCTGTATATATATGTATATACAGGGTGAATTTTAATGGATAAACCAGCTTTTTACCATAGAAGATGGATTACCGACTGCAACTGTAATGAATCGAAAGATCCATAGATGACAGCGGCTTGGGTCGACCATGCGGACTGCGCGGCTGAGATGCTGTACAGGCAAGTTAAAAACTGTCGAATATGAATTATGTAGTATTATTTTATATTGTTATCATACAAATTTATTAATGTTTTAAAACGTTAAAAAAATATCATATNTATATTATAAAAATATAATATTAATTTATATTATAAGAATATGAGAGTAGATTTTCATAAAATAATTGCACGATACCGCGATATTAATACCGCGATTTTTTTAATAAAAAGAGATACTCTCTGCTGCATATTAAATCACATATTGACGGTTCTTAGCAACAAAGCCATATCTAATATAAAATAACAAAATCGTATTTCAATAAACAGTGTAACGCTGTCGTATCGAAAGCGTTCGAGTAATAAAGGCGTATTACATATTANAGCGAGTAAGAAGGACATATTACATCTTTAAAATAACAAAATCATATTTCGGATTCGAATAAATATTAGTGATATAAACTTGAACTTCGTCAGACATTATTTTTAAGTAATATTTTCAGAGTTATTTGATTAAAATTATTAATGAAAAAATTCTGAAAACATTACGTTGAAATAATGTCTGACGAAGTTCAAATTTATATCACTGATATTTATTCGAATCCGAAATACGACTTTGTTACTTTAAAAATGTAGTACGCCTTTCTTACTCGCACGTTTTCGATACGTCAATGTTACACTGATTATTAAAATACGACTTTATTATTTTATATTTCTGAGATATGATTTTGTTGCTAGGACCGTCAATATGTTTATGTGTACAAGTTTAAAATGAAATTAATAATGGACTTCCACACCACCTTGAGGTTCTATCTAATGACGCGTTAGGTTTTTTAAAGTGGACCTTCGCCTGGAGCCATATTATATCACATTTCAATATGTGACCTATTATTTTTAAGACTTAAATAGATATATTCATGTCATATTACATAAGAGCATACGCAGATGAAAAAATTTCTACGTATGACCGTGCGTAACATGACACAAACTTATCTATTTCATTTTAGTAGGTGCTCGAAATGGCCTCCTTCCATTCTCTCACAAAATAAAGCCCTTTTTATAATTGCGTCGCGTACTCGTCGTAACATCTGTGGAGTTATTGTACGGCAAGCTCGTACAATTTTGTCTTTCCCAAGTCCTTTTGTATGATTTTTGGGATAACTGCAGTCCTTCTATATCTTCTATGACATACTTATCGTTTCGTAACTGTTTGATGACTTTATACGGGCCTCTATATGCAGGGGCTAATTTTCCTAGGCCCGTGTCAAAATTTCTGACCATGACTAAATCATCAATGTCGTAATTATGAACCGGTTTTCGTTTTTTGTTTACATACTTTTCGTTATATTTTTGAGTTTTATTGAGTATTCTATCGCATGCTTTCGATCGTAATTCACTCAACTCTCATGGTTGTAGTTCGTTGTTATCCTGAACATATTCTTTAAGCGCATCTACCACTTCCTCGCTGTCCTACGTATAGCAATCGACTAGGTGTCTCTCTCGTAGATCGATTAATCGTATTATTTATCGCAAATTCTATCTCACCTAATGATTTGTGCCAATCTTTCCTATCGTAAAGTTTCCCTAAAGCTGGTCCTAAAATCCTGTTGATACGTTCTACCTGTCCATTTGCTTGGAGAGATCCCGTCGCCACTCTTACATGAGTAATATTCATTTCGGTTATGAATTCCGCAAACTCTTTCGAAGTGAAACTCGTTTCGCGATCCGAGTTCAGTACTTTTGGTCTACTGTATATTTGGAAGTAATCGCGTAAGCATTTAATCGATTCTCGAGAAGTCGTGGCTTTTACAACATATAAGCGTACATACTTAGTGAATCGCATCTATAACTAGTAATACATATTCTTATTAGCGTGCGAACGATCGAGTGGGCCGTAATGATCAATATGGATGGTTATAAACGGCAATCCTTCCTTAGGTATACTATGAAGCTGGCTCTTCCCTTTTTCCAGGATTTTTTGTAAATGCTATACATTTCACACAATTCTTAATATGATTCTTAACTTTGTTTTTCATGTCCAGAAACCAAAAACTCTCTTACAAAATCGCGTAAATCTTATCTACTCCGAAATAACGGAAATTGTTATTCAATATAAATGATCCAGGATCAAGATTAATCCGCTGGAGATTAAAATTAGAAGAGTATAATTACGAAATCGTACATAAGTCTGGGTGAGCGAATGCAAACGCTGACGCATTGAGCCGTAATGCAATACGATACAAAGCCGACATTGGAGGAGAGCAAGCCATCTGTACGATAGAAAAAGATGCCAACTCTGAGGATACACAAACATATACCAAAAAAAAGACAAATAATTTACGAGTATCACGATGCACCGATCGGAGGACATCAAGGTGTTGAGCGTACTATCAAAAGAATTCATCTAATGCACAATTGGTCAGGATTAACGAAAGATATAGAAAAATACATCGCTAAATGTAAATCATGCCAAAAGAATAAATTATCAAGAAGAAACAAAGCACCGTTGGTAATTACAGACACACCTACTAAACCGTTTAAGAAGTGTGCCTTAGACAGAGTAGGACCATTAACGATAACAACAAATAGAAATAAATACCTACTAATCTTCCAAGATAGCTTGAGCAAATTCAGTAAATCCATACCGATAAGAAATCAAGAGGCGAATATAATAAGCAAAGAATTTGTCACGAAAATCGTCTTCGAACATGGAATACCAGAAACAATATTAACGGACCGAACTTTATGAGTGAAATCTTTAAAAATACATGCAAGCTATTAAAAATAAATAAAATTCAGACAACCACCTATCACCCCGAGAGTAACGGCGTATTGGAGAGATCACACAGAACCTTAGAATAATATTTTTTGATATAATATTTGCGACATTATATCAAAGAAGATCAGATGGACTGAGATGAATGGATACCATTCACAATATTTACGTATAATACTACACCACACACTGCGACTGGGTATACACTGGGTATACATTCGAACTAATCTATGAACACCAAGTCGACTTGCCTACGGCATTAATGAGACCACCCAGATCCACGTATAATTACGATGATTAGGCGCAAGAGCTAAGGGAAAGACTGCGAGCCAAGTCGCTAAGGAACATATCCAGCAAGAAAAGGCCAAAGCTAAAAAGCAATACGATAGCAAAATCAAAGAGGTAAAAGAGGTAACGTGGGCGACAAAGTACTAATGTACGACGAGGACGATCGAAGAAACTCGAAGCGATATGAACTGGACAATACACGATAATTGAGAAGAATTCCGACGTGAATTATACAATTAAGAAGGGAAGAAAAAACGTCAGACGTACACAATTTTAATAGGCTAAAATTTTTTATAGAAGAATAACAAAAATTATTCACAATAAAAGATCATCGCCATCGAAAAAGAGAGTAAGCCCACCACCAAGAGGGAGTAAAAATCCATAGTCACAATAAAAGAAGTCCACAGTCATAATAAAAAAATCCACTACTACCATAATAAAAAGTCCATAACTTCAATAAAAGAGTGCACTACCATAATGAAAACCCTACCATCATAAAAATAAAAATCCACAAAACACTAAACTTATATTAAAATTACACTAGTGGACGACGAGACGTACTCAGACGAATTGTCTCCTACAGGAGAGACGTCGTCACGGGGAGAGACGTCTCCATTAGAAGAGACATCGTCAGGACGGGGGTCGTCCTCAAAAACGGAATCGGGAGCAACCTCCACAGAACTCCCGTCACAGGCAACAGTAGTAGCCTCACTAAAATCAAAAGACACATCTTCAAGAGAAGGAGGGCGAGACTCTCGCACATATACGCCTTCGTCCACTTCCACGGCATAGCTAACTGAACTGACGTAGTCCCAGTATCCGTAAAAATGGGGAGAAGTCTCGCAGAAGGACTCGTCGATTTCAGGATATTCATACGACTCGTAGAGATCGTCGTCCACCTCGTCGAACACAGCGTCCATATCCTCCGGCTCTTCAGCCACAAGGAAAACTTGCCCATCTTGCCAAACTTGTCCAGCACAGATAGATCTGGCTCCTCCCGCGTATAAGGCGGAGCCTCCATCGAAGAGTAACCGACTTCATAATTTTACTATTCCGCACAGATTGACGAATCGCGAAATACTAAAAGACGCACTTGACGACAGTAACTCAAATATAAAATAGAAGTCATTACCATATCAAAATTTGAGACACTTAGAA
Source organism: Tetramorium alpestre (assembly GCA_021460005.1). Lineage (NCBI taxonomy): Eukaryota > Metazoa > Arthropoda > Insecta > Hymenoptera > Formicidae > Tetramorium > Tetramorium alpestre. The sequence continues at coordinate 212,496 of JAJVSH010000167.1, read as the reverse complement.
TGTCAAAAACGATATGCAAGAAAGTTTTTCTCGAAGGAAAAGGGAATTGCTAAAAAGCAGTTTTTGGTATCTGCTTACAGAATTTTCACCTGCTGGGAGGGGCATGCCTTGAGGAGAGGCACTCACTTAGACACAGTACAAATGGACACGATGCAAATGGACACGTTGCAAATGGACACAGTATTTTGTACACGGTTTGTACACAGTTCAAATGGACACGGCTCACTTAGACACAAAAATTTTAGACACAATGGCTTTTAAACACATAGAAAATTAATTTTACACACTGTTTTTATTACACTGTTTATATCGACACCGCTCATTTCGACACCGCTCATATCGACACAGCTTATTTCGACACCGTTCAAATCGACAACGTTCAAATTGACACCGTTCAAATCGACACCGTTTATTTCGAGACCGTCCCGATTGACCACCGTCCCGAATTTAAGTTATAAACCTATGTGGAAGTTGTGAGGTTGAATAATAACGCTTGGGCGGCGTGGACGTATTTTTCTTCTAATTGTTTTTCATACAAAACTAGAGACGATGGTCAATTAATATTAATTTGGCCATTAATACGTGGCCAAATGGAATGCTCCCCCTCAATAGTGATCAATTTGAACGGTGTTGATTTGAACGGTGCCGATTTGAGCGGTGTCGATTTGAGCGGTGTCGATTTCAGCGGTGTCGATTTTAGCGGTGTCGATTTCAGCGGTGTCGATTTGAGCGGTGTCGATTTGAGCGGTGTCGAAATGAACGGTGTCGATTTGAACGGTGTCGAAATAAACGGTGTCGAAATGAACGGTGTCGAAATGAACGGTGTCGATATGAGCGGTGTCGAAATGAGCGGTGTCGATGTGAACGGTGTTCGAAATTAATTTTCTATGTGTCCAAAAGCCATTGTGTCTATAATTTCTGTGTCTAAATGAGCCGTATCCATTTGAACCGTGTACAAAATATCGTGTCCATTTGCAACGTGTCTATTTGCATCGTGTCCATTTGTACTGTGTCCAAGTGAACCTCTCCCAGCCTTGAGGAACCTCGAACCTTCGAACGACCTTGAACCCTACGAAATTCAAAATTTTCCGCATAGACCGGGAATTTACTACGAAAAGATTGGGCGACTATACTATTCCAGAAATACATGGCAATTGGTCATAAAGCTGGACGTAACGACGTTAAACCGCAGGTACGAACAAATAAGAAATTATACGTACAGAGCCAAAGCAACATGCATCTTCGGAAATGTACAGTATCAAAAGATACGTACCGATCTCGAATCAATTACAAAAAGAAATCTAGAATATCTAGGCAAATTAATACGCCAATATAACATACCAAGCAACCTACGCAGAGGACTTATAAATGGAATAGGCTCAGTAGCAAAATCTCTATTTGGAACGATGGATGCAGAAGATGAAAAACGCATCAACGAACAATTGCGAATCATGGAGAATAAACAACAAACGTAACCACGTAATGCAGAACCAAATAAAAATTATAAACGCCACGATAGGACACATTGATAGAGAAGAAGCTATCATAGAGCGAAACAGGAAACTGCTGGAAAAACGGGTGTCAGAATACTTAAATAGAGAAGAGAACTCTTTACCATAAGCAACGCAGTCATTGCGGAATTGATACGGGATGCTGGAAATATCATAGAATATTTAACCTATGTAGGACAAAGAGCAAAGCACCCAAAACTAATGCCCGTAGATGACATCATCGAGCATTTAAAGGAGGCGACACAGCAACTACCGCAGGGATCATATTTCCCTTTTCGCGTGAATAAGGAAGAATGGTTAGCGATAGAGGAACTCATCAAAACCAGCGCATATTACAACAGAGAATAAATATACACTATCTTATACGTTCCTCTAATCACACTACCAACCTATGACGTCATAAGCGTCATGGAACTCACCGTTGACAATATATTTACGTCCACCCAAGTCGATCATAAAATGATCGCTGTGAACAAAGAAAAATTGTCGTACCTACTTATTACTGAGAAAGATCTGCAGCAATGCACGAAGGCAAATACACAATACATTTGCAAGCACAATTTGCCCATTTACCGCATGAGACCAAATGCGCCATGCGANGTACAGATGTATGTCCAGCAGCAGCAGTATCATCACGATTACAAACTGAGACATACTGTGATGACTCATATCAAGTGGATCGTATTACGACGACCACATTCTTGGTTGCACTCGACTGCCAAGGAGCAACCGATAAATATACAATGCGGCGAACAATTCGAGAAACGAGTAACAATACGAAACGCAGGAAAAATTTCCCTTGGAAAAGACTGCAAACTGATAACAGCAGACACAACCATCCTGACGAGGGAAACCGTCTATGAAACAGATATAGACACGTACTTACCCGCCGTCAACATGCTCCTACCGAATTACAACACAACACATCAACAAGACGCAACGAGAGATGTAACACAACATCGAGCGGAGCAGACGGATTTAAGAACGCAACTCCACAAAATAAACAACGATTTACAAAACAGTGACCAACAATTTTTCGCGCAAAAACAGTTTATATACCCCGGCGACTAGCGCCTTAACGATCGCGTTAGTAGTAAGCCTTGTGTTTACATAATCTTAAAAGCAAGAAATAAACGCAAAATACGCGCCCGACCGACCGTTATTACGACGATTCATACGGATTCCCAAAATCAATTCTAAAGCGTCATAGCACGCGATTTTAAACTTAGAAAAATTGATAATCATCATGCGGACACGATTGTAACAACTTTGTAAACGGGAAACCTATAATTGTAAACGAAAATATATAAAATAAAAAATCTATATGCAAACTTTTCTAACGGGGGAGGGGTGTTATAGTCCAAAGGGCTATAACCTCTAGGAAAATTAGTACGCGTTAGCAATAAGAAACCGTATTAAAAAATCATTGAGGAAATGAAGCAGCAAGCAATTGTGACACCGGCATGCGGAAGCCGAGTCAGAAACAGGAGACAATTTCGCACATATTCTGCAATTGCAAGTACAGCAACTTCCGCGAATTGCGAAGGTCCACTCGCGTCAGCATTCAGGACTTAATAAAAAGAACGGTCACGTATGGACTGTCGTCGGTTTTACGAAGAATTATCGAGTCGTGCGTGTGACGCTCCAAGTAATACCTGTACAACGAGCTGACTGCGAATAAACCTCTATTTCAATATGACTTTGTGAGTGTTCCTTCGTACAGAGCCTGAGTTCCCAAGCTCCTGTGGCAGATAGATCCCGAAATCCTTTGTGTCTCCACAAGAGGCATAACACATGGTAAAAACCATCTTTAAGATCTAATAACGTGAATATCGTTTACCCTGCAACGCGTCTTCTATTATCGGTAAAGTGTAATTATCGCGACCAGTACTTTATTTAGACTTCGATAATCAACACACATCCGTACTCCGCCGTTTCGTTTCCTCACTAATACAATCCTGGAAACATGTTCAGAATTAGATGGACGTATTACTTTTCTTTTCTGCAAATCCTCAATAATATTGCGTAATTTATTTTTCTCCTCATATGACAATCTAGTCGATGCAAAATGAAACGATTTGTCAAGATAAATTTTGCGGTCGGTGCAAAATGAAACGATTTGTCAAGATAAATTTTCCGGCGCGTTTTTTAACAGATCTCCACTAATCTAAAGGTATAGAATTACTTGTGTGATCCATGACATATAATTTCTTAACACCCTGTACATTTGTTGGCATACATTATGTTTTAAATAAAGTTTTATATATTATTTCCTTAGAATTGTTTATTTTTTAATGTTTTAAATTTAATTAAATTTTAAATTTAAGGAATTAAATACAAAAAGTAAAAGTTTCTTTACTATCGGCAAATCGGCAAATTACGCCATGCCTTCGTTTCATTTTGTTTTACACATTAAAGGGATCTATATTTTAGGTGGCGTTGAAACATTGGACAAAATTTTTATATGAGAGTTTAACATTCCTGGTTAGATTAGAATAGAGGAGCTGAAGGAAATAAGGAAAATAATAATTGGTTTGAGGAATTGGAAAAAAGGAAAAGGGAAGGCAGAGGAGGGAAAGATGGGAAAAGATAGGGGAATTTAGATATATATAATAAATGGTACAAAGTGATAAAAGGGGAGGGGACTTCGGAATATTTGTGGAAAAGGTAGGAAGAAAGTAGATGGAGAAAGGTAGCGAGATTTAGGTTGGGAAATGAGGTAAGAGAGGGGAAGTACTGAGTGGAGGAAGAAGGATGTGCAGGTGATGCAATGAAGAGATAAATATGAGAACGTGTGGGAGGGATGTAAGGACTGAAGAATGGAAGGAAAGGAGAGTTGGCAGAAAGAGGTGGGATGGATTTTGGGAGAGAGGGGAAGGGAAAATGGTGGATAAGAGAAGTGTTGAAGAAATGGAGAGGGATGAGGTGGAAGAGGCAAGATGGTAAGAGAAAAGGAATGGAAAGCAAGGGGAGAGTGAGGAAGGGAGAGAGAAGGAAGAAGAGAGAGAAAGAAGCACAGAAGATGGTGATATAACGATAGTGTTAAAATTGAGAAATACAGTAAAATATAGTTGAGAAAGTGAAAATATAGTTCAGAAAGCTCAGAAGCTATCACAGTGCAAGCTTACATTTTCGATCACATAGCAACGATCACGCCATGGGGTAGCGGAAATGCAAGATTGCTGAAACGTCGAATTTAATCTGGGAAAGTCGTGCGCGATTGACATAGCAATGATCATATATGGTCCGATTAAGAACTATCACCCCATCAAAATTTACAAATAGCATTATAAAGGTTCATCTAATCGTGAAAATCAAAATCGCGAAAGATCAAGTCCGAATATTATAACCGAAGTTATTACCGCGATATTGTTGGGTCTTCAGTCTTGAGTTGGCTCTCGTGCAAACGCATAATTTTTATCATGTCTCCATTTCGATTTGTTTTATGTGGTACAAATTAATTCAAATTCAGAACTATTTATAATTATTAATATACTATAATTGAATCTTTTTATTTTCCGTTTTTCAACGATTTTCATTCTGTTAGTTTCATATTGAGTTAGCAGGACCACGATTTTTTTTAAGTAAAACGGGGTATTATTTCTAGTGGTACAAAATAGTGAACAATAAGTACTAAATAGTACCATAAATTCATTTCGATTTTAACGATTTAATTCATAAAAAATCAGAAAAAGGTGTTATTCTTAAAGCTAATTGAAATAGAGAGGTTGTTTTAAGGGGATAAAAGAAATATTTCTATTCATTTTGTATAGTATTAATTAGTACAAATTCAGTACTAATTATATTCGCTTCGTTTTAATTCTTATTATTTTTTTCTTCCGTTATTATTTTTTCGAAAATGGCAAGGGTACAAAATTAATTTTGGTGGTACAAAAATAGTACAAATTCAGTACTAATTATATCCGCTTTGTTTTAATTTGTACTGTTATTTTTTTTATGGTCCTGCTGGCTTCATATTAGCTATCTAGCAACGCCACGATTTTTTCAAAAATGGAACGGAGTACAAAATTAATTTTAGTGATACAAAATTGTACAAAATAAGTACTAAAAAATCCACTAGGTCGCATTCGATTTTGCTGATTTGGTCCAGCCAGCTTTATAGAGCTATATTTTTAGAACAAAGAAATCCTATTAATCCAGCATATCCTTGATTCAAATATAAACTACGTAAACAAAGAAGTTCGAAAATATTTTAAGTAGATTTCTATGTACATTCATAAATTTATGAAAAATATATGAAAATATTAATATATCTTATTTAAATAAATATTAAATATCAAATAAATATACCTGAGGCCAAAGTAATTGCATCTGCCATTATTGGCTGCACATTTTCACCATCTGTGGCAATTATTTGCATAGAATGCTTCTCAATTCTTACTTCAGCTAAGCAAACCGTACTAAATGCACTAATGATACGATATCTATATCTTTTTCCGGTTTCAACCATGAACGTTGATAAGGAGACATTTGTACTTACTCCAGTTGAGGGATCCTACAGAAATCAATTATATATAGTTATAAATTTTAATAATTATATATTTCCTTAAGGGGTACGGACACGGCAAATTTTCAAAAAATCGAAATTTTTTTTGTTTAAACACCTTATCTTAGTAAAAATAAGTTGTAATTTAATTTATAACGAAAACAATTTTTTTAAATGAAGTTAGAGCGTACATCGTAAGATACAATATAATGCCGCCAACTATATCAGAGCGCGCTGCGGCGCGTGTTTAGCGCTACCCAGTAAGAAATGGTTGGTCAAATTGATATCGAATCGATATCGATCTTTTATGTCAAAAAGGCATCAATTCGATTCGATATTTTTTCGATCATCATTTCTCATTCATCAAGGTAAAAGGACGCTTTCTATCAAATCAAATTCTAACTTCACTATCAAATGCTAACTTCACTAAGTTGTAAATAATATTAGTAGCCTTCTTAAACAGAAACAGTACATAATGAGTCATAAAAAGAAAGTGTATAAAACAAAGAAGGGCTCAAAAAAGAATAGTAGAATAGAGCCACAGTATACAGTTGCAAAACTCTCTTTAATATGTGAAGTCAAAATCACAGCGCGCATGCGCCAATTGAAGCACTTTATATGGCAACGCCATCTAAAACTTCTCTCTCACTTTTTCTTTCTGTTATCTCTCTTTCTCATGATCTTTCAACTAAAAACGGGATTAGTTTACACATGTCGATGATGTCTTGTGCAAGTTATTTTAAATATTTAAAGAAAAGTAAAATAAAAAGCAGGGATACGGCCGAAATAAATATTCCATTCTATTTCGATCCAGCATCTGGATCGAAATATTTGGTCCATTTTAATTTCAATCCTTTCATGAAGATCGAAATATTCAATCCATTCCTTTCCTGAAAATCAAAATATTCAATCCATTTTTATTCTAGTCTTTTATAAAGGTAGAAATATTTCGATCCATTTTTACTCCAATCCTTCATTAAGTCAGTGATCCCAAGTTTAAGTCTCAGCAACATAGCTGTGGCTGTAGAGGGGATAGGATCGCATCACGTGACGCTGACGTCACGTGACGCACACAAGCCAAACGCCCCGTGTACATGTGCGCTCGGCGCTCAGCTAACCTCGGATACTAGAAACGTGCAAACATACAAATGCTCTTTCTCTTTCTCTCTTGAACCAGCGCGTAGTCAGCCTCACGACGAAATACGTATATTAGCGGCTTTACTCTACTAGGGCTGCGTTTCGAAATTCACTGCCAGTATTGAAAATTTATAATGTGCGTGATACAAACTATAGATTTGCAGTACTGGCAATGAATATCGCAGACTAGATCTCGTGTGCCTCTTTTTACATTAGACGCGAAACACTATATCGTATCTGTTAATTATTTTACAATTAAGAAGTTAAAATTATTAATTAAATAAAATTTTTTTTATATTCAAAAAAGTATAATCTAATAAAGTATTAAAAAGTATTATAAAGTATTAAAAAATAACACAAGAAAAAGAAAAAGAATAAAAATAAAAAGAAAATAAATATTAAAAATTTATTTTTTGCCGACGTGTACGTTTTTTCTTTTAAAAAATTACTTGTTAATAATTTATAAAGATGAATTATGTTATGCGATTCTTCTAAATATTTTATATAAAAATATATTACTATGCACTTTATCATGATAATGATGCATATTAATATGCATAATTATCATAATAATTTCTATTTGTTTTATTATATATTATATGTATATTATAAAAATGTAAAGTTTAATCATTTCAATTTTTTAAATGATTTTGGTTTAATAAAATGTGTGTCGCTCGCGCTTTATGTAAATGATACAAAACATTATGTAAGGTCCATTAGTGACAAGCATTAAATAAAATAAAATGTTTAAGAATTAATTATTTTATTACAATGTTAGATTTAAATACACTGTGTTACTTAAATTTCGAAACGTTGCGACTTTACTTACAATTAGTCTTCCTCAATTAACATATAAAAACTAATAATAATATAATTTACGTCATATAATCTACGTCGGATAGTTTAGATGGTTATAAAGTATAAATGACGTTGTTGAAGTACGTCGGATTTTTCAGTTTTTTGCAACTTTGTTTTTTTACAACTTGTAAAAAACATTTACAATGTATTTACATTTTACTGATACTATGTACAGAAATGTCTTTTCGTTTCACATAGTTTTAAAAGGATTTATATGGTATACGGTAAATATCTTTCATTCCAGTCTGGTCACTTTAATGATAGTCATATTCAATCCGAAATTTTGAATTTCGAATTTTTGGCTCTAAAATCGAAAAATGCATTACACAAAATCATTTTACACTCAGTTTTATGAATATCGGTCAAATATTTTCTAAAATATGAGAAGAAATTATGCGTACATGCCTTGTCGTCAAAAGGTAAAACGAGCTAAACTTCGCTTATTCTAACCATGTTCCCACCACTTCAGGATGAAATAAGTGTCATTTTCCTTTCTTAAATGGTCCAAGTAACAATTCTCTGGTACATTTTCACGTTGCACTAGCGGGCCAAAAATGGCCTCTTTTTAACATCCTCTTTTGTTAAATATTATTAAACGTTCGTTATAAATAATTACTAATTATTTGCATTTCAAATTATATATTAATTTAGTTAATTTAGTGTTTTAAAAGTCATGATAGAGTTAATTTATATTTTGATAAATATATATACAATATTATATTTATACTGTATAAATTTATACAGTAAATTATATTTATGATGAACTACATATTAATATTTACACTTGTATTTTTAATTAATTTTAAATTGCTATAACTTCAGTTATTGTTGAGCTATTTTTAAAAACATTCTTTAAATTATTATTATAAAAAAGGTAAATTTTTTTAATTTACCTTTTTTTTTTAGGTAAACGTTTTTAGGCTCATGAAGTGGTAAAAGCCCTGCGGACAGAAAGTAAAGCAAAGCTTCTGGTGGCTTATAATATTAATAAACCAGTTCTCGATATGTAGATATGATGTAATTCTCGATATGTGTAGTTGTAAAAAAGTTGGTTTGCGTTGCTCAGCTGTATGTGGTAAGTGCCATAATCAATCTTGCACAAATCACGCTGATTATATCACCGAAGACATATATGCTGACACTGACGAGAACATACATCCAATCCAAACTTAGTGGAAGCTGTAGAAATGGAGGAAACAGATACAGAGATCATAGAGTTTGAGGAATTTCAGAAATAGATGAAACCGAAAATTAATTTAATAATAAATAAAATAAACAGCACAGGAAAATGTGGATTATGTCTATGGGAGATACCACATAAAAAAAACCGCCCCCGGTACTCTACTTCAGCGATAGTGTGGAAAAGAATGCATTTTATCAATGAAATACGATCGTGCAACTTGTAAACCGTTTTGCTCGAGAAAAGATAGTCCTACGAAAAAAAGTAATTGAACTTTTTTTATAGCAAATTTTATAAGCTACAAATTATATCTGAATCATTTTTGCAAAAAAATCAATATTTTGCGAGATATTCACGAAAAACTGTTTTCACACCCTTTTAATCCCTGTAAAAAATTTTGCTTACATGATATCGACTTTTGTTTAAAATAGCAATATCTCACTGTATGCAAAAATTCGGCCAGGTGAGAATTTTTCCGCAGATTGGTTCTTTTTTTATCTAATTTGACTGGGCTACAATTGAAATTCATAACACTGAAAGCAAAGAATTACGAGCAAGCATTATTTGAAACAATTATGATTGTGAATTCAACAAAGCGAAGCACCAGAAAAGGAAGCTACTGGCCAAGAAAGTAACAATTTTAGTCTTAACGTCAAAAGCTATAATTTTTTACATAATAAATATAAAATTATTTATTTGTTTTTATATTTTTGTAACATTTATTTTTCATACATCATCGTACTCCTCTTATATAATAAAAGATAATATGAACTATCTTTTGTACATAATATTTTATCAATAATAAAAAAATGATATAAAATAAAGGGTATCTCCATTTATAATAGTCAAAATGCCCCTGTTCCGCTTTTTGAAAAAAACCTAGGAATTTTGTTTGTACTTAAAAAAAAAGTTCTAACCCTTTAGCACCACCACACCCCCTCACCTTTCCCAGCACCTTAAAGAACTCAGTTTTTTAATAATTTTAATTTTTAATTTTATACTTTATATTAATTATTACTATTAATATTATTACTATTAACTATTAATATACTTAATTTTTTTCTCAGAAGCCTTTCGCCCAAAAAATCTAAAAAAAATTAAGTATATAGGAGATGTATATCAAAATATAGATTTTTTTTAGATTCCTCTAAGATTATCTTCAAAGTAAAAAAAATTCCAAAATATTTTAAATCGTTATAACTTTAAAATCAAGATGGTATCCTATGATTTTTTATTTCAAATACGTATTCTAGTTTGTTTTACAAACTCCAATAGTTACTCTTAAGTAAATCCCGCGACATCATCTTCAAAAATGCAAAAAACCTTATTTTTCTCGTGTTTTTTATTTCTATCTCGGAAATGACCGGTTCAAAAAGTCTGAAATTATTTGAGTATATAAGGAACATACACCAAGATATATCCAAATTTTTTCAGATTTTTCCATGGTCTCCTTCAAAGTTAAAAAAATTCCAAAACAATTTAAAAGTTACAACTAGTAAAAAGTAAAATTACAATTTGTACGTAACGTGTACAGACAACTCTGCTATTTCGTTGAGAAAATATTAACATGCATTTTTGTACTATCACACCCAGTTAACAAATAAATAAATAAATAAAAAACTTTGTAACCTGTGGCTTTGCTCCAGATATATTTTTGTGTTCCAAACACTTATTCTAATTTATTTTAAAAATTTCAATAGTTTTTTTTTAATAAATCAACTAATTATTCCAAAACAATTTAAATGATTATAAACATATATCTGTGATCATATAAGGAGTAAAAAAACAATAGACTATTTTACTTTAAAAACAAAACGAAAACTTTATTATGACAATAATTTTTAACTCAAATCAGGAACATATAGTATTAATTTTCTTCACTATTTTTCTCGATGATTGATGTCACTTCGTCGAAGTCGAAAAGATGTTTTTATTTCTCTTTCTTTAAACTTATTATTTTTTTGGTTTAACAGCGTCAAGTATTTTGAATAAAATATTTGTATGTATATATGTTTGTGTTTGTGTTAAAAATATTTATTTATGATAAAACACCCAATAAAACTTTTTATTTAATTAAAATATTGATTGTTTCAATCTTTAAGAATTTTAGGAAACGTATTTGACAACATCTAATCACATTTAATTAAATAAAATGTTTAATATGTTTAAAATGTTTAATAATTAAATAAAATGTTTAATATATTCTTTAAATTAATATTTTATATATTGTTGTGCGCTGCGGCCGCCCGTTACACTCCCGGCCGCGCGAGTCAGCTGGCTGGCCGATCGATGATATCGATCGGCCGATTGTCAAGAGAATTGAAACTGTTTATGTTTACTATTCTGTCATTGTCTCAGATTTACGCTGGACTCCTCTCGTGGAGGACGCGTTGTACTTTTGTAGCCGTTTCGGTAATAAAGTTGGTGTTCTTTACTTCCCGACTTCCTTCTTTCCCTGCGCGCGCGTCCCGCTTGTGTTTGTGCGAGTGAGTTTCCGAGCTCGGATCGTGCGCCGAAGCGTTCCGCCGGAGTGCGACGACGTGATAGATCGGCGGAGGCATAACATTTTGGGGGCTCGTCCGGGATCGAAACCAGGATTTCTCATGGAGACAGCGTCCGCGCCCGAGGGAAGGACGCATGCGGCGGCTAAGCGGAGGCGCGCGGAGACATCATCCCTGAGACGCCGGAGCACACTCCGGAATCGGCTCTGCGTGCCATGATGGAAGAGTTGAGGGAAATGCGTGAGGAGCGTTTACAAATGCGTGAGCAGTACGAGGAGACGCTGCGCCTGCGACGTCGAGCTCCTTCGTCTACGTATCTAGATAAGTCACTCCAATAATATTCCGTCTGAGAGTAACGAGCGTAACACGGTTTTCGCGTTCGGGCAAGCGCGTGTGGCGGAAGATCCCGGCAACGGCTTGGGATATAAACTCAAGCCGGATACTTTCGACGGTACCGTTCCGTTGCGGGAATTTTTCTCGCAGTTTAATCTGATCGCGTGCGCGAATCATTGGGACGACGCGGCGAAGACCGTCGCGCTAGTCTCATGTCTCCGGGGAAAAGCCCGTTCTGTATTGGAATCTGTGGAAAATCTCGGCAGTTTAAATTTCGCGGAGTTAAATGCGAAATTGGAATTGCGTTTTGGGGAGGGGAACCTCTCCCAAAATTATTATTCGATGTTTATAAATCGGAAACAAAAGTTCGGCGAGGATTACTCCACACTAGGCTCTGATTTGGAAAGGCTCTCGCGCCTGGCTTATCCCGAGTGTCCGTACGCAATTCGAAATAAGATCGCTTGTTCACAATTTGTGTCGGCTCTCGCGGACGGGTTCGTGAAAAGAACTCTCCAGTTAGAGGGAATTACTTCACTCAGGATCGCGATGGAAAGGGCGAAAGCTGTAAAGACGATCCAAGGGGAAAATTACACAGAAAAAGGGCGTAATGGAAAATTTTTCCGTAAAAATGAGGGGACTTTTGAAAAAGGGAAATCAAATTCGGAAGATAATATCAATCACCCCAATTATCTTCCGAAGAATCAAAGGGAAAAGGCGGAAGTGAAAGTAAGACAAACAAAATCAATCCGAAGGAGTGTTGGTTGTGTGGGAAGTTGGGACATTTCCGGAATGAGTGTCCCAGCAAAAAGGAAAACAGGGATTAGTTGATCTTGGCGGGGAGAGGTCAACTTACGCGAATAATTCCCCAAAAGTTTGGCGTTTTTCTTCGGAAAAAATTCTCGAGTTTTCGAAAAATTTTTGCTACGTAGGAAATTTGAATGGAAAGGAATGTGTTTTTAGAATTGACACGGGATCTGACGTCTCAATGGTTAATAAAATGTTTATTGAGGAAGGGGGAAAACGATTTTCGGTGTCAGGGCGTAGATTTAAATATCCTACGGGGGAGGATGTTTCAATCGAATTCGGTGTCATTGCTAAAGTGGAGCTAGGAGAATTTTCTTTAGAGCTCCCAATGTTGGTGTCCGAAATTTCGGACGATTGTCTTTTGGGGGTGGATTTTCTCAAGAAAATTAATCTTGAGAAAGTTTTTGATTCTTTTTTCAGGACAGCTTTTGTTTGTCGAAGGATTGCCCAAACGCAGAGTATTTCTGTGGAGTTTCCTTCCCTTTTGGAGGGACTCTTTACGGAAAACTCTAATAATCTTTCTGATAGTGGACGAGAAGTTTTTACTCGAGAATTTCGGGATGTATTTTCAGATGAAATTATTGCCGGTAATTGTGATATCATTAAACATGAGATTAATNTGAAAGATTCTCTCCCTATCAAATAGGTTCCACGTAGAATCCCTTATCATATGAGAGAGGAAGTAAACGGAATAATTGAGGATATGAAAAAGCAAGGAGTTATCGAGGAATCACAAAGTCCTTGGATTTCACTCGCAGTTCTGGTTAAAAAAAGGATGGAACAATAAGGTTCTGCGTAGATTACAGGAAATTAAACGATGTAACTTTGAAAGATTCCTTTCCTCTCCCAAGAGTAGATGATATTCTCGATCAACTGTCAGGTAACTCTTGGTTTTCCACTCTAGATCTTAAAAGCGGAATTGGCAAGTGAAAATACATCCCAATGATAGGGAAAAAAAAACTGCTTTCTCTATCGGTAACGGTCTATGGCAATTTACAGTTATGCCTTTTGGATTGTGTAACGCCCCCGCGACTTTTCAACACTTGATGGAAAAGGTTCTTCATGGATTATTATTTAAAGTTTGTTTAGTTTATCTTGATGACGTTATCATTTTTGGTAAAAGTTTTGATGAGATGATTGAAAATTTACAGAAAGTTTTTCTGCGATTACGAACTTCAAATTTAAAAATCAATCCTAAAAAATGTATTCTTTTTGCGAGAGATGTAAAATATCTGGGTCATATTGTTTCCTCCGAGGGCGTTATAACAGATCCAGAGAAAATCGCTGCGGTGAAGGATTGGCTAACTCCCCACACTAAAAAGCAACTAAGGAGTTTTCTGGGATTCTGTTCCTACTACAGAAAATTTGTTAGAGGTTTTTCCTTTATAGCTAAACCCTTGTTTGCCCTTACGGAAAATAAAGTTAAATTTACCTGGGAGGAAAACTGTCAGAGGGCTTTTGAGGAATTAAAGCGCGTATTGTCCTCTTCTCCAATTCTTTCTTTCCCTGATGGGGAGGGAGAATTTATTGTTGATATAGATGCTTCTGGTGTTGGAGTTGGCGCAGTCCTTTCTCAGAAGCAGAAGGGAAAAGAGAAAGTCATCGCCTATTATAGTCGCGTATTAAATAAGGCCGAAAGAAATTATTGCGTTACTCGTCGCGAACTTTTAGCGGTTGTTGATTCACTAAAATCTTTTCGCCATTACCTTTTGGGGCGAAAGTTTATAATCCGTTCGGACCATGTTTCTTTGAGATGGCTGATGTCCTTCAAAGATTTGGAGGGACAGTTGGCACGTTGGTTGGAGAGACTCCAACAGTTTGAATTTACGGTGGTCCATCGGAAAAGCTTTTCCCATAAAAATGCTGATGGTTTATCGAGGCGGGAATGTGAAGTGGAAAATTGCTAATATTGTACGAGGATAGAAAGGAAATCTTCTGAGAAACAAGATGAAGTTATCGCTCGAATCTCTTTAGAGACTGTTAGTCTAGAATTCTGGCGGGAAGAGCAGAAACAGGACCCAGACATTTCTTTTATTCTTCAAGCTAAAGAGGTAGGTGTTCGTCCCCTTCGTTCTGTAGTAGTTTCGAAAAATGTTCCTTCCCAGATTTATTGGGCATATTGGGACGCTCTCTCTTTGAGGGACGGTGTTCTTTATAAAAAATGGCAAGCCAATCTAAAGTTTGTTCTTTTTCAGTTGGTCGTTCCTCACAGTCAGGTTAAAAGGATTTTGGAGGAAGCTCACGACTCCGCTTCTGGTGGGCACTTTGGGGTGAATAAGACTTTGGAAAAAATCCGTAAACGATTTTATTGGGCTACTTGCAAACAAGACGTAGAAGACTGGTGCAGGTCTTGTCGTGTGGCAAAGAAAGGTCCCTCAGGCAAAGGGAAATCGCCCCTTCAAATTTACAACGTTGGTAATTCTTTTCAGAGAGTGCAAATGGACATACTTGGTCCTCTTCCAAGGACTGTTTCTGGAAATAGATACTTGCTCGTAATCGTCGATTGTTTTACAAAATGGGTGGAGGCTTTTCCAGTAAAGAATAGGTCAAGAACTTTGGCAGAAGTTTTCGTAAACGAAGTTGTCTCCAGACATGGAGTACCTTCAGAAATTCATATGGATCAGGGGAGAAATTTCGAATCTAAATTATTTGCTGAGCTAGTGAGCCTTCTGGGGATTAGGAAAACAAGAACCACTCCTTTACATCCTCAGTCGGACGGCCAGGTCGAACGTCAACATCAGACAATAATAAATTTCCTGGCCAAGTTTATTGCAGAAAATCAGAAAGATTGGGATAGGTGGATCCCAATGTTCCTTCTGGCTTATAAGTCTTCAAAACATGAGACCACGGGTCTCACTCCAGCAGAATTGTATTACGCGAGAGATCTTAGACTTCCATTAGATTTACTTCAAGGAAATCCTTCGGAGCAAGAATCTCTTTCTGTCGGAACTTACATAGGAAACCTGAGGGAGAGATTAGATGAAATTCATGCGGAAGTAAGAGATAGGATGTCGTTAAGGTCTTCTAGAGTGAAAACCTGATATGATAAGGAAGCCAGGCAAATTTCTTTTGAGGAAGGGCAAAGGGTTTGGTTGTTCAATCTTCGGAGAAGAAGGGAGAGGGCCTCTAAACTTCAGAGCAATTGGGAGAGACCGTATTCTATAGTAAAAAAACTTAGTGATGTGGACTTCTGCATTTGGAAAACCTTTCGACATAAAAAAAGGTTGTTCACGCGGATCGGTTAGCTCCTTTCGTAGAGAGACATACGGATTAGGCCTTGGTGCGGGAGAGGATCCGTCGGAGCCCATAGAAAGTCGAGTAAATTACTTTTTTTGTTTATTTATACAGTGTTTATGCGTTTGTTTTCTCCTTTTCAGTTACCCAAAGAGGGGTCCGGAAGGGAGGAGTCCGATGACGTAGCAGCCGAAGAATCCCGGTTTCTGGCGTTGGCCTGGACGAGCCCTTCTCCTCTTTGTGGAAAGTTTTCCTTTTTTTTTTAAGAAGACCGCCTTTCCCACGTTTTTGAACTGTGGTTTTCCGTGAGGCGTTGAGGATGCCGAGGCGGAGGCTTGAGGAGTCGTTAAGACGTTGGGTCCACAGTTAGTAATATTCCCCCCCCCCCCCTTTGCCTGAAGAACGAAGAAAGAAGCACGCAAGTGGGGAAGCTCCAAGCTCGCAAGACTTAAGATGGAAGAGGAGCGCGAGCGGCAGATTGGAGGCTTGCCTAATGAGGACGCAGTCCGGTAACCTGAGTGCTACGCCTTGGGGAGGACAGGAAAGCGTCAAGGATCAAGGGATCCTGCAGAAGACTTTGTCATCAACTGCCTCCTTGATTGTCGGGATGACAATCTGGAAAAGGGGGGCAGTGTTGTGCGCTGCGGCCGCCCGTTACACTCCCGGCCGCGCGAGTCAGCTGGCTGGCCGATCGATGATATCGATCGGCCGGTTGTCAAGAGAATTGAAACTGTTTATGTTTACTGTTCTGTCATTGTCTCAGATTTACGCTGGACTCCTCTCGTGGAGGACGCGTTGTATTTTTGTAGCCGTTTCGGTAATAAAGTTGGTGTTCTTTACTTCCTGACTTCCTTCTTTCCCTGCGCGCGCGTCCCGCTTGCGCGTGTTTGTGCGTGCGCGAGTGAGTTTCCGAGCTCGGATCGTGCGCCGAAGCGTTCCGCCGGCGTGCGACGACGTGACAGATCGGCGGAGGCACGACAATATCATTTTATTAATCCATTAATGCTGCTGATATATCAAATAATAAGCCATACTTTTACTGTATAAAATTATATTACTCATTGCATTGCATTTTACTATTAAAGAACAATACTATTAAAAACAATTTTTCATTAACAAACAAAAGAAAAACAATGTGAACTTTATTTTTACCTTAGCCTATGAATCTAATAGTTAGTTTGTCGCTATCTCGGTTGTGCTGGCCATGGGCCTTAATGGGTTAATTATGATTTTATGTATATTTGAAGAATTGAAACGATAAAATTGTACATTTTTTTACATTTTGCCTGAGGAACTTTTTGTTCAGTGACCCAAAATGTACAACTTATTTCAAATTTAGCCATTTTAACCGAGGCCCAATTTCATGCTGTTTAGTACGGGATCCCTTATTATTTAATACCATAATGCAGGTAATAATTATTTTAATCATCAAAGTAAACTTACAAATACATTTTGCAATTATGTATTCATAATTAAATAAAGCTTCCATTATATCGTCTTCTAAACAACGATGTCCGCACTATCTTTCGATCCACTGTGCGACGATCCGGTATCGCCAGTCACACTGTTCGTGGTTCCGTATAGAAGAATAATGCTCGTGTATTACTGTAGAGATTTCGTTAGATGTAATAACTCCGCATAATACGAAAATCTTGTATTTGTTAGAGTTCCGATGGTCGCTGGCATGGTGCGAAGAAATATTACGTTTTCGGTTTCTTTTTCCTGGTGTCGAACGACTTGCGGAGCCGCAACTACTAATCGACATCGAGGATAAAGCTATTCTATCCCGTTGGGAGAATTTTGTCTTACATTTTCCTTAAGATTAAGCTTTCGTGTCGCATTATATTATGTATGATGCGAGAATCAATTGTCGATAAGAAATCTTAGTGATCGTGGAATTTTTCTGTTATATGAATTGTAAGTCCGGCAGCCGCTGTTCATGTGCTGTAGTTTCGCGACTCATGTTATCGTAGAGAAAGATTCGATTTTGTTATTTTCATTTGCGACAAATTAATTGGCTCGCGTGATTACGACCGCGGAAACGTTGTAAAAATGCCTAAATACACATTCCAATTGTGTATGTTATTGTATTGAGTTTCATTCAGCATGTTATTCTCCCGCCTTACTCGTATCCACGTAACGAAAATATACATGCTCTTAAATCATAATCCGCTCTATTAGACGATAATTAGGAAATAACGTTCCAGTATCTTTCGTGTGGCGCGGTAATTCGCACTTGGCGCCCATAAGGCAATAGATCATTGTGTTATCGTGTTGTCGGTGATTATTTTCGATAAGTCTAGTCTGGACGACCTCCGCGGGCCCCGAAAAAAAGTCGTCGCAAACTAAAGACAAAGAATTGCAAAATAAAGGATCAAAGGAACAAGATTATGTGGAAATGTCGGAGTGAACAGATAAAGATGAGACTCCGTCATCTGGAAGATTATGCAGTTCTTGCTCTACACGCCGAAACATACAGGGTGTTCAAAAAGTCCCGTACCGATTGAATAACTTGTAAAGTAGGCGTCGCACTGAAAAATGATCGAGATAAAAGTTGTGGGAAATGTCCCTGGCTATCCGATGGTGACATTGGCTGTGACCTTGATCTTGACCTTCAAAGTCATTTGAAGATCAAGTCGATATTTTTAAATGGAACCCCAGATTTTTGACCGGAAACGAAAAGAGCGGAAAATTTCACGTTCAGATATGACCTTGACCATTTTAAAAATTTGACCTCTGATGGTTGACAAGGCTGACGAGCATCCCAGCCGGTTAAGGCAAGGTTGGGTGATGCCCGGCCAGTGAAGGCAAGTCTGACATCAATCCCAGCCGGTTAAGGCAAGGTTGGGTGACGCCCGGCCAGTGAAGGCAAGACTGACGAGCATCCCAGCCGGTTAAAGCAAGGTTGGGTGATGCCCGGCCAGTGAAGGCTGACATCAATCCCAGCCGGTTAAGGCAGCGCTCGGAATGTTTTGCTCTTTTCAGCCCGATTTCTGAAGGCGACGCTTACTGTTCCCCTTCCACAGCGCGCGATCGGTCAGCGGCCGAGCGCCGATCGCGCGCGTGACGTGTCTCAGGAGCGTCCGTGTGTGACTGGACCCATATTTATTAAATGTCACAAAACCTTTTGCTAAATGATTATTATATTTATAAATGATTTAAATTAAAAAAAAATGTTATTAAAATATTACATTTTGTAATATAATTATGCATAATTATGTAATATAATTAATAATCATATANAAGTGACAGCTCTAAGTGCAAAAAGTGCAATTATATACAATATTAAGTATCAGTGTTTCATTTATTTATTATTCCTCGTCTTTAATTTTGTGCAGCGCAGTTTATTATTGTCCCTACTTAAACCCTGTAAAAGGATTTTCACATCTGTAAAGCCAATTCGGAGATTTCTTATTGAACCTGTAATATCGGTATCTAGCATCCCCTTAATGTTCTTCAAATAGTTACGGACGACTAATGACGTCTGTGCTGGTGCATTGTCATGGAGGAAAATCAGGCAGTCATGTCTTTCCTTAAATTCTGGCCTTTTTTCGCGAATAGCACGGTGTAACTTGATTAGTTGTTGATGATAACGATCGGTATTAACTGTTTCTCCAGGTTTCAACAGTTC
>JAJVSH010000167.1:176774-190043 GCA_021460005.1 Tetramorium alpestre | reverse complement strand
TTTGTAAAGTGTATACGTTTGTCAAATGTCAAAACAATATGTAGCGCGAAAGAAAAGGTTAGAGTATTAACTACTCTGAATACTAGAGCCATCTACTGACAAATTCCGGTTTCATAGGTATAGACCTGGTATATATACAGGGTGTCCGGTATGAAAGTTAACAGCCGGAAACTGGGGGTAGATCGGGTCAAACCGAGAAGAAAAGTCATGTACCATTTTATAAAATTCGCAATAGTTATTGAGTTATTAATTATTAAAAATCGCCGTATTAGCCCGGCCTACCGCCGAATACAAGCGNGCGGAGAGATACGACCGCCCAGCGTCATTGTTACCAAGANCGCGAGGAGTTGTTTACTAAACGCGGCAATNCCTAAAAGCGGCGGTTTTGAGCTGCGATTGTCCCCCTGTTTTTTGCCAAACAACTCCTCGCTTTCTTGGGAACAATGACACTGGGCGGTCNTATCTCTCCGCGCGCTTGTATTTGGCGGTAGGCTGGGCTAATACGGCGATATTTATTCATTAATAACTCAATAACTATTGCGAATTTGATAAAATGGTACATAACTTTTCTTCTCGGTTTGACCCAATCTACCCCCTGTTCCCGGCTGTTAACTTTCATACCGGACACCCTGTATAATAGATATTAATAACTAAATCTTTTAACAAGTAAATATAAATTAAAACTAGTAATAGAAATAAAAAAACGTTAATTTTTTAAAAAACTTTTAATTAAAAAATTTTTTTATTAAACTTTTAGATTTTCAAGAAATCTGTACAATTTCGTAAAATATTCTATCTTCAATTAAAAGTGCAACACAAAAAAGTAAGTATAAAAGAAGGGTGTGACATGACTTGCATGAAATAACAATAGTAAAGTACTTTTTCCTTAATTTTTATTTTAGTAACAAGAAAATTTTTAATTACCTAAATTTCAAAAAAGTGCATATCAAATTCTATAAATTAACATCCTGTTTTTTGTAAGCTTCAATTTTTTGCAAAATTTTTAAAATAATTTTCTCAGATAATTTTCAGATAAATATTTTCCTATGTTTTCAGATTTTTCCTTATTAATTACATTTTATTTATAAGACAATTATGTAACTTGTAGAAAATATATTATTTATTATTATTACTATTATTTTATTACTTTTATGATTAAAAATAAAAGAAATATGAAATTCATTGTTAATTTATTTAATACGTCAAAAATTTTACATTTTTTAATATTACATTATTTTAATGTTATAATATATTTATGTTATATAATATACATTTTGATATATATTTTAAATTAATATATTTTACATTAACAGNCAAAGCATCCACATCATTTAAAAAATATTGTAAAAGCAAAGATGGAACTTGCAAACTTTAAACGACAAAATGAAAATGTCTTTGACAATTGTGTAACAAAGAAGCAATGAATATTAGAAAACTCAGAAAGCTTGGACTCCAAAGATTCTACTACCGCACAAAAAAAAATTAGATGCTGCTATACTGAGGTTTATTATTGAAAACACTCTGCCTTTATCAATTGTAGATAATCCAAGGTTTATTGATTTGATAAAAATTGGAATTCACGTATTCGAATAATATGTAGAAAAACTTTAAAAGAAAGGGTTGAGCAAACATATTTAAAAATGAAAGCTATTATTGAAAGTAAATTGTCAGAAATCAAAGTAGTATCAACAACAACTGATTTGTGGAGTAAAGCAAAAAGGTAGTATTGATACAATTTTTTATTAATATTTCTATTTTGTTATAAATATATGTATTTCTCTTTTTAATGATTTTTTAAATTAATTTAATTAATTTTAATTTTAATTTTCCATAGAAGTTATCTGGGAATTGGATACAGTGCAGTGGATCAATCCCGAGACTCTAAAAAGAGAATCAGCTGCGTTGGCTTGAGAGATTGAAAGGAAAGCATACACATGATATTCTGGCTAAAATTAATTCCATATTTTTGGAATATCATATAAAAAATAAAGTATGCTGCACCGATAATGGATCAAATTTTGTTAAGACATTTCGGTAATGTTTTAATATCTTGCATATTTTTTAAAGTTCATTTTTTTTCAATAATCTATTTCTTATATTAATATATTTTTGTAGTTTTAGAACTTTTAGAACTTTTGAGAAAAAAAAGAAAGTGATTAATCAGACGGATCTGAAGGATTGCACAATATAAGTGAATTGTTGATCACAGACGATGCAAAAGGTATGGAGGATTTGATTACTCTTCCGCCACATCATAGATGTGTAAGCCATTCATTGAACTTTATTGCGGTAAAAGATTCTGAAAAAGCCTTATACAATGATACGTCATAAAAAGGTGTACAGAACGACATTTGCTAAACTAACAAAATTATGGAGTAAACAAAACCAATCAACTCAAGTTGCTGACAAAATTAAAGAAATGTGCGGCATCTACCTAAAAATTCCTGTTATTACTAAGTAAAAATTTTTTTATATTAATTTTCGCGTGTATATTAATTTTCGCCCGCACGCGCACACGCACACGCACACGCATGTTTATAATATTATAAAATAATAAAAAAGAATTAAAAGTATTTTGTGTTTTTTCTTATACATATATTAATGTCAGGAATTATTAACATTACTTATTATATATAAATTTAAAATTAATATATTACATAATAATAAATTAATATATTATAAAAAAGTAATGAAAAGTAACGATCAGTTAGTTTTTGAGTAAAAATAACGGATATAGTAAACGAGTAAAAATAACAAGTAACGGTAACGAGTTACTTTTCAAAGAAAATAATGGTAATGATAATGAGTTACTTTTAAAAAGTAACTTTCCCAACTCTGAATTTAATCCATAAATTCCCATGGTTAACCAAGCAGCGTAAAAAATAAACTACGGGATGTTTGCTATGGATATTTAAGAAGATTGTTATCAAAAACATTCTTAAATTGTTTATAAATAATTTAGCCTTATGATACGCCGCGTCCCTGCGTACTCCAGCCGCGCGCTGTCTGATTAAATTAACTGTAATTCTTCATAACTCGGTAAATAATACTCCGAGACAAAAAACGGAAAAGGAACTTTTTATTTAAATTCACCCTCTTTCACCCTCTGAAGTATTGCTTAACAGTTATGGGACACTTTGTATAAGTTGATCTTGTAAGTTCATCTGAATAAAAATTTGTAAAAACGTCTTACATCTCTTGCATTTTTAAACTGTCATCTTTAATAAATTGACATTTTCCTTACCGTCCAATTACCTCTTCCATTAATTAAGAAATTTTGTGGTGTTTGTCCAGTATTGCTTCTGTATCGACCAGGAAAACGCTCCAATGATAATTCATGGATTAAGTCACTGATAACAACAACATGTTGTGGAAGATCCTTATCATACAAATCTTTATGAGGATTTGAGTTTGGCGAATCACGCACAATAAGAGATCCATACTGTCCGTCCAACATATGCACCGATTCATGAGAATGATAAAAATGTGTTCCTGAGTTTTTAACTTTAAATTGGTACCTGCAAAAAATCATAAAAAAACAAAAATGGTAAAAGAAAAATATCTGTACTTTCAAAAAGTTCATCAATCATACATCAATTTGAAACAACAATTCTAATTACATGTAATGAACTTAAAATAATTTTATGTATAATGTTATATATATTATATCTGTTCAATCCTATGTGTATTCTTATGTTTAATAGAATGATAAAGCTCAAAATTTAATAGAATTATAAAGCTCAATTAATATTTTTGTAAGGACCTTCGGGAATCTTGAATCTTTGTTTGTTGAAGGGTTAATGCACACTCACATGTAACAATAACAATAGTTTATTATGCGACGTACAGTTACATAGAAAAGGGCGCGAACTATAATGGCGCAAACTGCGCCGGTACAGAGACGACATTGATAAACGTCAACGAGGACGAATTAATCACGAGCTCTCGTGGGCTGACTGACTCGACGGACACGCCGAGTGAATACGTCCGCTCGCAGGCCAGAATGTCTAGACAGAACACGCACGATTGTACATGGGAAAGCTACGAACGTTACACGCGCACTGGACGTCTCGGAAGACGGGAAAAAGCGGGCAACGAGATCGACTT
The DNA here is from genome assembly GCA_021460005.1 of Tetramorium alpestre. Lineage (NCBI taxonomy): Eukaryota > Metazoa > Arthropoda > Insecta > Hymenoptera > Formicidae > Tetramorium > Tetramorium alpestre. The sequence continues at coordinate 185,936 of JAJVSH010000167.1, read as the reverse complement.
GAGCAAACGCCACTTGGCATGACTAATTATAGACGCGACGGATTACCGACGCAGGAGAAATACAAAACGATGAAATACTTCGTACGCGAGAAACGGGCTATGCGAACCCGCTATGACGCAATGTGTTATCGAAGCGAGACGACTGCCGTAACTCTGGCATGGCGGCTGTAACTCGACTGACTCGCGACCCGGCGACGATTCGCCGTCTTACCACTGCGCATCTTCCTGCGTAGCACATCATCAACGCCGTAGCGGCGCGACGCATGTCGCAATATGGCGGTCAGGCCGACGCACGCAGGGCACCGGGGCCTTACAATTTGACCATTCTGACGGCCACATTCGACCCTGAATGTGATAGAAACTAAAAAAAAAGAGTATGTTAATTTTAAACAAAGACGCAATTAGACTTATATGACTAATAATACAAAGAACGCAATATATATATATATATATATATATATATATATATATATATATATATATATATATATGTATATCTGTTATAAACGCTGACGGATCTCTAAATAACGTCATGTGAAAATAATAATTACNAAACTAAAATAAAATGTGATCACTATTACACTTATCAGACAAGGCAGACATCACAGAGGAAATATCCTATAATATATTATAATAATAAACTTAAATTCTAGTATTGCGTAGCTTCGACAACGAATTTCAAATCATCAAAATAAACATAGCCATAAACTTACGCGCAAAAATACTCAAAATAATCTTAAATAAAAAAAAGAAATCAAATATTATCGAGATGCAAGTATTGAAACAATGAAAATGTAAATGAAATAAACCAAAGCAAATTAAAAATGTAAACGGATTTAAACGCAACATTGAGACGCAGGGTTCACAATCGGTTTGACCCATAGTTTTAATCTGTCTAGTGACAAAATAGAGTTGTAACTCTTTTGTGTGATATTGAAACCGGGGATATCCTGAATCACGAATCTGTTCTTATTAAGAACTTTAGTGACCATGTAAGGGCTCTTATACGCTGGTTTCAATTTTCTATTCTTACCTTGTTGATTATAGTATCTCGAATGAGAACATAATCTCCTGGTTTATAAACCGAGGGCTTGGTATGTTTTTCATCATAGTATTCCTTATTATATGATTTAATCTTGTCATTGATTTCCAAAGCTTTTTGTTGGACAGATTTTCTGATCGTATCACAGATAAATTTAACCTTCGTTGAATCATCTAAGAAGCGAACCAAGTCATTATCTGAATGACCTCTTTTGTCATAACTGAAAAACATCTTAGATGAAGGAGGTTCCGATGGAGGAGTGAAAAGTATTATTAATAGTATATTGGACTGCAGCAATATGCAGGTTCCAAGTTTGTAAATCCTCCACTATCTTCTTTATCGAAGACTTTAGAAATCTGTTGACACATTCGCATATTCCATTAGCCCAAGGGGCTGCTACCGCAATTAATTTATGCTTGATTTTAACCGATATCATAAACTCTGAAAATTCCCGAGAGGTGAATGCAGTGCCCCTATCTAAGACAAGGTTTTTAGGCGGACCAAAAATTTGGAAAAGGGAGGTCAAATATTTGATGGTCTCTTTGGATGAGGTGGATTTAACCGCGTTAAGCCAGGTGAATCTAGTATAGGCATCAATAATTACTAAAACATGTTTAGAGCTATCTGTTGCATTATCAAGAAGCCCGAAATGATCAACGTGAATGGTCTCAAAAGGGTATAACGGTGTATCCGTGATTTGTAATTCACCGTTTCTGGAATTCACAGAAGGATTTGCCATTAAGCAAGTGACGCAATTATTAATGTAATCAAGAACTCTTTCTCGCATTCGGAAACCAGCAATTGGTTTTGATTCCTTGAATGGTCTTTTCTGAACCGTAATAGGCGACCTCATAGTGATAAATTCTGATGAGATTGTTAATCATAGTGTTGAGGACCACGAAGCGGGGTTTATCTAGTCCCTTCCTGAAAACTAGACCGTTAATTAGCTGGAAATCGTCTCTATCTTGAGACTCTAACTGCGAAGCGATTTTTTTCAAATATGGATCCTGAAGCTGTTTAACCTTTTGAGTCCCAATGGCAAAGATCTTTGCCATTTAGGACTTTGCCCAGAGTCCCACAAAATGACAAATCTTTGCCATGAAACTTTTTACTATTTTAAAGTCTACACGTATGTCAAATAATAAACAAAGATGTTTTTTTATAGTTTTTGGTCTGCTGAACACGGTAGCGCTATCAGTTTTTTTTTATTTTTCGCATCGGAAAAAATACAGCGACTAAAAGAATGTAGTTTATTCACTTTTTTGAAAATCTTTGCCATGAAACATTTTGCTATATTAAAATTTACACGTATATCAAATAATAAACAAAGATGTTTTTTTTAGTTTTTGGTCTGCTGAACACGATAGCGTTATCGGTTTTTTTTTATTTTTCGCATCGAAAAAAAGATATAGCGGCAAAAAGAATATAGATTTTTTTACTTTCTAGTACGCGCGTAGAACGGGAAAAATGACTCCGCGATCTCTGGTGATTATTTATATTCCACGCAAATATGTAATACACAGCTTATATTTTTATCACACTAAAATCTTTGAACTAAAAACTTCTTGACTTTAATTTTTTTATCGTACTAAAATCTTTAAACTAAAGAAACTTTTTGACCTTAATTTTGAAATTTTGATAGCAAATTCGTAATCAGCCACCCCGAAAACCTCCATATACGAATTTTCAGTAAAATCGAATGAATTTTCATTTTTGGGACTTTGGGCCCATTTTATGAATTTGGCGCGGCATTCAAAGGGTTAAATTCTAATTCCTTTTCTAAAGAAAAATGATCTCCAAAAGGGCTGGTTTCCGAAAAATGAAACTCAATATGATTGACGGATCTGTTAAGCGCATCTACATGCGCCATTTTTGTTCCTATTCTGTGTTGGACTTTGAATCTATAATTTTATAAACGTAGAGTCCACCGTGCAATACGAGGGTTTAAATGGCCTTTATTAAGCGCGTATGTTAACGCGTGACAATCGATAATAACCGTGAACTCTAACCCGTAAAGGTAAATATGGAAGCGTTCAATCGCTTTAACTACTGCTAACATCTCCAGCTCAAAACTATAATAATTCATTTCAGCCTTGTTTGTGGCCTGACTAAAGAAAACAACAGGGCCCTACTGGTCCGATTCTTGTATTTGTAATAGAATCGCGGCCATGGCCAGGTTACTCATGTTAGTATGTAGCTCTGTATCCGGAGGTTGTATAACCGTAGCACTGGAAAAGAAATCAATTTTCTTTAAGCTCATTAAAAGCGTTTACACAATTTCCGTTAAATTTGAATTTAGTTTTTCTAAGTAAATCACTTAATGGTTTTGCTATAAGAACATTCCTCTTTATGAATTTACGGAAGTAATTAGAAATCTTTGGACTTCATGAATATTCTTAGGTTGCGGAAAATTTTGAATGGCTTGTACATTGTGACGATACGTCTCCCCTTCGTATCATCACAGCCGACCATCCGCCTACGCACGACGCTTCGGCGCCAAATAACAGCGATCGCGTCCACGCGCGAAACCCCCACCACGCCGACACCTGCCGGCGCGTTACTCCCACCACGCTGACATCTGCCGGGTATAAAAGGGGGCCGCCGCGGAGACTCGACACATTCCCAGCGGTCAGAAGCTCCTACGCAGCATACGAGTACAACCGTTTGCAGCCGGGTACGACCGGTACGTAGGCTTTCCTCCTCCGGATATTACCAGAGGCTCGTTACCCTTCCCGTCCTGAACCAAGTGTTTCCGGTCCGTCCGTACCGTGCACGGGAGTTACCGTGCGTATCTGAGTGTCATCGGAGTACCGCTAGCCTCTTCCTCGGGAGCTCCCGAATGGCACTAGCCTTGTCCTGTTCCCTTACCGAGTGTCTCCGAGGCACTACCGCCGATCGACCGCCGTGTGTCATCGACATGACTCGCGTCCGCGAAACACGCCCCGCGCCGCGTCCCGAGATAATATATAGTCCGCTTTAATTGTATTACTAGCTGCGCTCCGTATATTTAGTATAAACCGCGCTTTGTAACAAAATATAACAGCTCGTAAGCCGCGCTTCGTTATATTTTGATATAAGTCGCGCCATGATTGTAAGCCGCGCTCAGATATATTTTGTTATAAGTCACGCTCTTGTTATACTTTGATATAAGACGCGCTTCGTTATTATTTCTAAACCACGCTCCTGTTATATTTGGTTATAAGCCGCACTCCGATTATAAACCGCGCTAGTTACTTTGTCACAACCGTATACCGTATATCGTAAGACCGTTTGTATTCAATATCCAATCCTTTCATGTAATATCATCTGAATAAATGTTGTTAATTATTTATTATTCAAACATTGAGTAGTGTCTCCACCCTTTCTTCACCACTCTCGACCCTGGCAAGCTATTCAAGTACCGTGTGCGAAAGGTGTTCCGTCATACATGCCTTGGTGAAATAGAAATTCCATTGGCGGATAAAATGTAACCTAAATATTCGATTGTGGTTTTCAGGAATAGACATTTACTGAAATTGAGCTGAAATCCATATTGTTTAAATAAAATAAGTACTTCCTTTGGAGTAGACAAATTATCTTGAATCGAATTAGACGGAATAAGTATATTATCAATATAAACGATGACTTTGTCTTGACGAAAAGGCTGCAAGATTTGCACAATACGTTTTTGGAATTTAGCTGGGGCCTCACAAATAGCCAAAAGGTAGCTTTAAGAATTCAAACTGGCCGTTTGGCGTCAAACGAAAAATATTTAGTATGATCTGGGTGCAAATCAATCTGGTGAAAACCGTCCTTTAAATCTAATAATGAGAATATGGATTTATTGCCCAATCTCGCCAAACAATTCCTCAATTAGAGGGAAGGGATATTTTTGTTTAATAACCCTCTCGTTTAGGGGGCGTAAATCTACGCAAAGTCTAAGCAAACCGTTCTTTTTACGAACGGGAACTATCTTCGCGCAATATGGTGAGCAGCTAGGTTTGATTATTTTTCTTTTTAAGAGATCATCGGTGATCTCCCTAATCTGAAGTCTTTCGGACCGAGCAAAGCGTCTAGGCGTATACGCAAAAATACACATACTTTATACTCATCCTCCGATAGTGCAACTTCTAGGTCGTTGACTTCCTGAATTACAGCGACTAGTTGTTTATCAACTTCGGAGCCAAAATCTGAAGCTACATCAAAGCTAGAAGGATCCGAAACGTCCAAAATGTCGGCTGAAGCGACTTCTGCTATCATATCGAGTTTTTCTTTAATTGACGAGTTATGAGGGTTAATTACGGCTTTTATTTTATTAAAAAATAGAAAATCACGACCTAGAATGATATCCGACGAAAAAGTATTATTATTCAACACATGAAATTTAACTTCTGCTTGAAGTTCTGGAAGTTTTTCTAAGAAAATCGAAGAAATAAATGTACCTTGAATATTAATACGAGTATTCTTAAGGGCCTTGAAAGCATTAACTTTATGATTTAAATTTTGATTCGAAAAATATTTATTAAAAATTTCAGAACGAATAAATGAAACGGGGCTATCCGTATCCAAAAGAGTCCTCAACTTGCAAGATTTATTATTCAGGGTTTTTACAATCAAAGACGCATTGTTTACTTTGATGGTCCTACCTTTACGAAAATCGACTAACGCTACCGTCTCTGCATTATCGTTTTCTTTCTCACTCTCGGAGTCTGCATTGATGGCAGCAACCCGGATCTGTGGCGTCTAGGTCGATTTTCCTTTCTTCTTCAGTTTGAAACAGTCCGCTCGAATGTGTCCTCTAGCGTGGCAATAATTACACTCAACATCTCTGTTCTTGCGTAGTGAATCTGGTTTTTTAATCGCTGGATTTTCTTCCTTGGTTGAGTCAGGTGATCACTCCTTAGATTTGCTGCCCTTAGTGGTAAACGAGATTTGCTTCTTGTCAGCGTCGCCGCAAGCCGATGTAATATAGAACATCTCCTCCAAAAAAAGTTAACATTGTCTCTTTTCAATGACGCAGCAGTTGATTTCAACGCCATGTTATTAATACCCAAGGTTAAATAAAAGATGGCGTCTTCACTTGATAGTCTTAAACAATGCATGATTGCCATTTTATCAACGGCGTACTCTTGAAATGTCTCTGACGCTGAGTTCCACTTTCTAGCCTCCATCTTATTGTTAACTGAGCTGATTGAGACTTCTGAAGCGGTGTATTAAGGCTTCTTTAAAGCACGATCAGGAGCGATTGATTTTTCCTGATTTTCCCTTTTCTAAATCAAACCTTCTTCAGGCTGATTTGACCAGATTACTGGCTGCTACTGACAATTTTGCCGTTTTTGAAAAATCATGGCGCTCGGCTGTGGTTTCAATCTTCTCCAGCCATAAGTCAATACTTTCCTCCTCCGAACCACTAAACTGAGGAATGAGCGATGATAGAAATTTAACTGCCTGTGCCGACGATGAATGATGACGCTCGGATGAGAGAGAGGGTTACGTCCCGTTCACCTGCTACCGAAACGTCTCTGGTCGGAACTTGATCAACGCGACCGACCGATAGTGTCGAAAGTAACTGAACTAAAATGTCTTGTTGTTTCACCATCATGTCTAGTTGTTTTGCTGTTGTGTCTAGTTGTTTTGCCATTGTGTCTTGTTGTTTTGCCATCATGTCTTGTTGTTTCGCCATCATTAACAAAGCTTGTGACACTTCATCACTTCAAGCAGCACCTTTACTTATCTGGGGGCGGGGGAAATCCCGCGAAGCCGAAATAGAATCGCCCGCACCGGAATCCGCGCCAATTTCCGCTATCATATTCGTAATCAGCGCGTCAAAATACGTAAGTATACAGTTACAAAAAAATTGGAGGTATACCTTTTCGGAACTTTATCCAAAGCGGTCAACGGGATCGACTTGAACAAACGCCTCTTGACGTGATTAATTGGCAGACGCGACGGATTACCGACGCGGGAGAAATACAAAGCGACGAAATACTTCATACGCGAGAAACGGGCTATGCGAACCTGCTATGACGCAAAGTTTTAACAATGTGTTATCGAAGCGAGCCGACTGCCGTAACTCTTTCATAACGGCTGTAACTCGACTGACTCGCTACCCGGCGACGACTCGCCTTCTTACACCGCGCATCTTTCTGCGCAGCACGTCATCAACGCCGTAGCGCCGCGACGCATGTCGCAATATGACGGTCAGGCCGGCGCACGCAGGTTGCCGAGGCTTTACATTTTAAAGAAATATCGATTAAGATTACTCAACCCCCCCCCCTGGGAAGGGGAAGTAGGTATCCTATATTGTAATGTTTGATGAGGGAAGTTCAGTAGTACAACTTTTCTTTGTTAACTCTCATTCGTTTGATCTTGATAACAAAAACAAAAATTATGGTTTTTAATATTTATCTCAACAAATATTGAAAATTTCAAAAAATATTTCAAACAGAAATTGCAGATTTCTTCAAAATACACATTTTATGTTCTATTTATTTTTACAGTAGGATTGATAATTTTCGAGAAAATCAAAGTTAAAGATGTACCTAGTGAACTCGTATAGCAGGAAAGGTTACATGTCGTTAAATGGATATCTCAATATTTTATTGCATATTCTTGTAATTCATCTCGAGAGCTACAAGATCCAGCCCGTCACACAGGGCGGGTGGGGTGGGAGTAGCTTCGCGTGGAAAGTTGCAAACCCAAGTTGTGGAACCGTACAATCGTGAACCTAGCTTCGCTCCGACACATAGGGCGGATATAGCGCTGAGATATATCTTTAACTTTGATTTTCTCGAAAATTATCAATCCTGCGATAAAAATGAATAAAACATAAAATATGTATTTTGAAGAAATCTGCAACTTTTGTTTGAAATATTTTTTGAAATTTTCAATATTTGTTGAGATAAATATTAAAAACCATAATTTTTGTTTTTGTTCTCAAGGTCAAACGAATGAGAGTTAACAAAGAAGAGTTGTACCACTGAGCTTCTCTCATCAAACACTACAACATAGGGTACCTACCCCTCCTTCCCAGGGGAGGTGAGTAACTCCAACCGAAATATCTATTAAGATTATAATTTTATTCTGAGCTTAACAGATATTTTTTTAAATATGAAAAATATGATTTTATGATGAAGCAATCAGTTAATCTTCCAACAATTTGAAACGATTCTAATTAACTGCAATAAACTTGCGAGAATTTTATGTATAATGTTATATATATCATATCTGTTCAATTATATGTTTATTCTTATGTTTAATAGAATTATAAAGCTCAATTAATGTTTTAAGGAAATATCTTTATTATTACATCTTTATTAAGAAATATATTTATTTTATAACTTAAAATCGAAGTGCTGCACATAATATATGAGTCTGTGAAAACAATGAGAGTAGATTAACTAATAAACATTAAATATGTTTCAAATTTGTATTACGAAGTTTTTAATTTATGTGCAACTTACAATAAAAATATGTATTCTCTCTTACTATACTATATTTTTTTTATTTACGCAATTTTTTTATCTACGCAGTTCTGTCTTATTTTAAATGTATTATTCTGAATACATATATGTATTTCTGTTTTTCTATTAATTAAATACTGTACAAAATACGTGAGCTTATTAAAACGCTGCTCCTGTTTTTTAATTCTTTAATTTTCATTAATTTCATCTTTATTTCAAATAATCTAAAAACATTCTGAGATACTATATGTACTCAATATATCTTAAGGCATTCCATAAAATCTGAATACATTTTGATTCTGTTTTGTACTGTTAAAGTAAATAAAATAATTGATTTATATCAACAGCTGTGTTAATATGCGTATAATTTTAATGTATACGGGGTGTCCGGTAAAGATTGAATCAACGCTCGTGAGCAGATAGAGCGGATTAAACTGAATCGAAAAGTCCTGTATCATTTTGCAATTTTTGCAATCGTTAACGAGTTATTAATTGTTAAAAATTGGAAGAAAGGATAGACAGCGCGGTGCGCAAGACGTGGTCAGGGGCCGCTGCCATTGCGTGCTGCCATTGCCGCTCTCACGTTTCACGCACCGCGTTGTCTATTCCTTCTTCCAGTTTTTAACAATTAATAACTCGTTAATTATTGCGAAAATTGAAAAATGATACAGGACTTTT
>JAJVSH010000167.1:108468-172735 GCA_021460005.1 Tetramorium alpestre | reverse complement strand
ATATATATATGAGCAAAAATATAACACACTTAAAGAATATTTATTTTTATAAATAAAATTGCTTTTTTGCCAAATATATTTTTAATTGTAATGTAGATAACATCATATATGTGGTGTATTTTCTATATATATATATATATATGAGCAAAAATATAACACACTTAAAGAATATTTATTTTTATAAATAAAATTGCTTTTTTGCCAAATATATTTTTAATTGTAATGTAGATAACATCATATATGTGGTGTATTTTCCTTTAAATTTAAAAATGCTTNTAAGCAAAGATAATTTTATTTATAATAAAGATAATAAAATATAAAAAATTAATAAATGTAGATAATAATTATATTGCAACTTAGAGGAGATCAGATACAGTATAATTAAATGCAAATCAATACAAACCAATCAAATTACTTAGCGTCACTTTCGCGGGAGGGTCCCAGATGCGCACAGTATAAAACGGATATCACCAATCAGATTGCTTAGGTAAGATTAGGATAAACTTATATAATTTAATTCGTGATGTTCGTTTTACATTGTGCGCATCTGGGACTCACTTCACTTCCTCCTACTATGGTTAAGTCTCTAACTCTGGTTCAGCAGAATTAAACAATTATATTTGTGATTTATGGGAAGTTAACCGAAGCTTGGTAAAAGACGTCCTTATTGCGTTTTTAAATATACAATCGACTTTTTAATTAACTAAGTGTTTTTCCTAAAATTTAAACGATTAATCGATAAATCGATTATTTTTTTGTATACAGGGTGAATCCGGTATGAAAGTTAACAACCGGAAACTGAGAGTAGATTGGGTCAAACCGAGAAGAAAAGTTATGTACCATTTTATCAAATTCGCAATAGTTATTGAGTTATTAATGAATAAATATCTCCGTATTAGCCCAGCCTACCGCCAAAGCGCGCGGAGAGATACGATCGCCCAGTGTCATTGTTCCCAAGATCGCGAGGAGTTGTTTGGCAAAAAACAGGGGGACAATCGCAGCTCGAAACCGCCGCTTTTAGACATTGCCGCGTTTAGTAAACAACTCCTCGCGATCTTGGTAACAATGACGCTGGGCGGTCGTATCTCTCCGCGCGCTTGTATTCGGCGGTAGGCCGGGCTAATACGGCGATTTTTAATAATTAATAACTCAATAACTATTGCGAAGAATTTTATAAAATGGTACATGACTTTTCTTCTCAGTTTGACCCGATCTACCCCCAGTTTCCGGCTGTTAACTTTCATACCGGACACCTTGTATAATCGATGTCATTTCAATTTTTTTCTTGTTTACTCGATACTTTAAACATTTATCCATCGATTATTTTTATATTTATAAATCGATTTAACCGTCGATTTATTTTTTAACATCGTCCATCCCTACTCCCGCGCTGTAAATTGCAGAACCTAATCATTCTCTATTAAATATATGTAATTTTTGTATGAATATTGTGGAAATTCAGTGACGCGCTTCCTCTCCTGACCTTCCGTCATTTCCGCGAACCGCTGTCTCTCCGCGAGCTACCGGAAGTGTCGTATAATAAAAAATCTGTCGTGCTTTCGGAAATTCCTTAATTTTTTTGGAATATCGTGGTGTGAAACATCGCGCTTGGCGCCCATTAGCAATCACGTTTCGGAAATTACTAGCTTCCGTTCGATTCAAGTTCGTACGACACTTCCGTTCCGTATCGTTCAGCAATTCGGACGAGTCCATGCCAATTCCCGGCGTAATCGGCGGTGCAACTCGTCATAGTATCAGCTGTCATATATTTGGTTTATAATTTTCATCATATATTTATTTGGTTTAGTCAGACAAAAATGATTCTCCTCATTTAGAAACATTTCTTCGTCAAATATGGATTGAAATCACGCACAAAAACTATCGAATGACTGTTGAATGTGTGTCATTCTTTCTATTATTCCACCATGAATCGTTTAAACTGTTAAATCCAATAGTCAGATATTGAACATATCTGACTGCTACATGAATAAAATACGATTTTTGATGAGACGATTAAACAGTCAAATTGTGTGAAAAATTCTATACTTCTTTGTATTGTATTAGTAGACATTCGACAAAAAATTGTACGGCTAAATCTATATGTGAAAGGGCTCTTAGTTTAAGTTAATTAAGATTTTGATGTCTGTACAGTGATCAGCAATGAATCATTTATTTCTCATTCTTAAAATGAGATAAATTATAAATGCAGATCAATACTACCAATATACGAGGTCTGTAAATAAAGTAATGAGACTTTTTCGACACTCGCTTTTATTTATAATATATTTACACTTGGGAACTGTTTTGAAGGCAACAGAGTGCAAGTGTAGATATATTATAAATAAAGGCGAGTCTCATTATTTTATTTACAGACCTCGTATTAACCCTCGAGAATACGAAATAGCGATAATATGTTGGTAAATATGGTAAACGATGCAGATCAATACTACCAACATATTGTATATGAATAATTTGACATTAGTAACCAGCATAACAGATCTGGTAAAGCTGGCATCTTGCTTAACAGATCTGGTAAAGCTGGCATCTTATCTTTGAAAAAATTAATTTTTTTCTGAAATTCTCAATGCAATCAGAATAGTTCTAAAATTCTATATTAATTTTAAAAACAGTTCTGGCTAATTAAGCTAAAAAATCAATTTTTAATCTTGGGGGTGCTAACTTCATAAAATGAAAATGCTAAATCAGCTATAACTGCTTAACCATTAGACATAACTAATTTTGCCATTAGAATTTCTTGAAGAACTCTTGTGGTGCTATCCAGAACTCCTAACAGAATTGCCAGAACTTAAAAAATTTTTTTTCTAGTATTGAAGGTAACTTCTTCACAAAATGAAATAATTAAATTAGCGCTAACTTTATAACCATTAGAAATATCTAATTTTGCCATTAAAATTTCTTGTACAACTCTTGAGGTGCTACCCAGAACTCTAAAGAAAGCACTGGAATACCGAAAAAAAATTCATCTATCGGAAAAGAATTTTTCGCTTCGACTTCCGCAAAATCGCAAAAACTTTTGAAATGTTAGTCTCAGCGCCTCGACAATTCAGAGTTATTGTTAGTACTCGTGAGGTGCTAATTCTAAGTTTCAATAAATGCTCGCGTTGCGACAAGCCGCGTCGCGGAAGCGGGAGAGGCGCAATCGAAGTAATTAAGACGGAAGTCACGGCACAAGTTAAACGTTTATTGCACACTATTCGTACAGTTATTCGATAAGAGTTATATACAGTAGATAAGAGTTGCTCGTAACCCGAAAAATGGAATATGGTCAGATCGAGAACACGAAATAGCTCGCGATAATAATCACGCGGTTGAGATATTCGAATTCGAGCGACCGATGTTACCCGTAGAGCTGTTATTTTTCGAAACCTTCAAATATTCGAAGCTTCGAAGGATTCTTCGAATTTCCGAAGTTTCGAAGGATTCGAAATTTCGGAGTGACGAAGGATCCTTCGAAGTTTCGAATATTCGAAAGATTCGAAAGATCGAAAATACCTCGATTTTTGAAAATTTGAAATTCCTTTATTATATGAGTAAAAGAAAGAGAGATATATACATATAGAGAGGGAGAAAGATAAAGGGGGAGAAGGGTACAATAAAAAACGAAAGTTTAACATTATTAAATATATTTATTTTTAACATAAAATATTTTATTTTATGTGCTAATTTTCTCGGAATATAGCTTTTGAAATAAAGAAATGTATAAATAAATGAAAAACAAACAAGTAAATAAATAATTGTCAAAATTAATACAAATAATTTCTATTTTGATACAAAAATACATTAGTAGTGACATTTTCGGTTGTTAAACAATTTACGGTGTGACAATATTTCCGGCCGTTGAAAAAACTCTCTTAGGCGACGGAGGTGGAATACATAAATATTTTTTGGCCAATTGTGCCATCAATGGAAATTTTTTTTCATGAGATTTCCACCATTCAAATGGATCCATGTTCATGTCTATTTCTGGCTCTGATAAATACCTTTTGTACTGTTCAGCAGCTGGTGAAATTTTTCCGTTCTCAACGCGTTTGAAATCAAGAGCACTGGCTTTTTTTTCAGTTTCTTCACTTTTGGCACCAGCACACAAAGTTTCAATTTCAATCTCCTGTTCAATACGTGCTCGTATCATTTTTCTTGCTATTACTAATTCAGCTAGTAGTCCTTTAAATCTGGGGTCTAAGAAGGATGCTTTTTGAGACACTTGAATCTCATTTTCTGAATTCCAGTCTAGATAAAATCGATCTAACAACTGCTTAGATAGCTCATTTATCATCGAAGTAATCGTCTTATTTTCTTTATATTTATTTAACGCAGGAGTTAAATGATTATCAATCAAAGTTCGCACAATCGGATTTACTATTGAAAGTGTCCCTCCCGAAAAAACTGTTGTAGCAACCTCAAGAGATTTTAGGATCTCTACTAAGGATTCTATAATGCTCCAATCATTTTCTTGCATTTCTAGAGCTTGAACTTATTGTGATTTTGTTACTTATTTTGCTCTGTCTGTTAGCACATTTGTAATGGCGCTGTAATGGTTTTCAATGAGCCTTTCAGCCATTTGCAGATCAGTATTCCAGTGTGTGCGAACACTTTGAATTAATTTAAGTTTTGATAAACCTAGCTGTTCCTGTTTTAGTGCGAGATTTTTCAAAACAAGAACAGAATATCGAAAATGAGAAACAATCTTGCTGGCTTTTGTTAAGAAATTGTATACATTTCCTTGCTTAAGGGCGTTTTGTACTGCCAAATGAATTGTATGAGCAGCACAAGTAACATCGACCTCAACGTGTGGCATAAGATTTACGGCTAATATAATATTGTTCGCATTATCATTTACTACAGCAGTTATTTTATCTTCAATGCCATATTGCGAAATAACATTTTGTAAACTGTCTGCAAGATTTTCAGCTGTGTGACGTTCTTCAAGCTCTTCAGTACAGAAGGTAATAATGTGCGGCACCCAGTCTTTATCAATAAAGTTGACATTTATGTAACCTTCCTGAGCTCTAGAAGTCCAACAGTCTGTATCGAGAGCAACATACTGACTTTCAGTTGTATTTCATAGTTGTATTTCAATTTTGATTTTGATTTTAATTTTGATTTCATCTTCAAATATATGAAGGCGGCGAAGTATCATTTGACTACAAGGACAATCATAGTTTGGTTCCAATTCCTTCATAAATTCTTTAAATGCAGGGCTAGATGTAAAATTATACGGTAATCTATTAGATGCAATTAACTTTGTTAAGGCTGTCGTGATTACTTCAGCACGTTCTTTGCTAAGGAATCCAGATTTTGAACGAACTGCTGCCGTACGAGCCCGTTTTCTTGGTGTTGTACTGTGTGTACTGACATTTTGAACAGAACACCCGTCTTGAGTTATATCGAGTTTTTCTGATTCCTTTTGTGTTATTCTGAAAATCACATAAAACGTTTTTATTGTTAACTTACGTATATATCTTTCAAATAATATTTTCGAATTTCAGCTAATAAATAAAATTTAAAAACTTAATTAGTAAAAAAAAATATATAAATATTTTATAATTACTCTGCATTACTTTCTTTAGATAGTCGTTTTCTTTTAACAGTTGGTGGACGAAGAATTGAATGTACATTTGTTAAATGTTCAATCAATGATGACGTAGATCCATGTGTTCGCAATATGACGTTACAAATTTCACACGTCTGATTGTCCATCTTCACTTCTTTTGCAATGTGACCACACCCAGCTTTTCATTATGTTTTAATTTTCTTATTAATATTTTCAATATGCTATCTAAAAAAATTATATTAAAATATAAAATTAATTAAAAATTATTAAAACTTATATTAAAATATAAAAATAATATTAATTTTGTTAAAAATGGAACAAATTACATAAACAAATTAGTAAAATTTAAGTAAAAAATTTTACGCAAATTTTATGTAAATAGTTGTGAAAGATATTGATTAGTAATTTTCCTTACTATTAATAATAATCAAATAATTAATTAACTAAAGAACAATAAAACAAAAACATACTCGCTGTTTCAAAGTCCGCGTAGAACACACATCAAAGTTGTCATTCGTAAGAAACTTCATCACTAGAACGTACAGTGTCGACTGTCAAAGATTTACCGATTAAACGATATACACACTAGTGTAGTTGTTGTCCTAGATGTAAACAGAAGTATGTATACGTAAAATTCTCGGAAACATAGAGGGCCGTTCACGCCCTCTTCACGCGCTGGTCTCCCTACTGAAGTCTTGTCCCTATCAACCCCATGCGCTTCGCGCAAGTAAATAGATAGTAAATAGATTTAAATGTACAAAACGCAACATTTTTAACTGTGTTCAAAACTTCGATTCTATTCACCCTTCGAATTTTGTAGTTCGAATTTTGTAGTTCGAACTTTCGGAATTCGAATTTTGTAGTTCGAACCTTCGGAATTCGAAGCTTCGATCCTTTCAAACTTCGAATTTTTTTGTACGAAGCTTCGGAATTCAAAGCTTCGAAGCTTCGAATTGCTCAATCTTCGAATAAGAGTAAGCCCTAGTTATCCGTTAACCTGCTGCTAAGTGAGTGGCTTCCTGAGCGCACGGATTTCGATGCAAGGTATTCCCCAAATATCTATTAACAATTAGCGGAGTCCGATGACATTACCAAAAAAGGCAATGCCATCGAGTTCCGCTCAGCTGATTGGGTGACAGCTGATTTCGTCGAAACACATGTCCGCGTATGGGTTTTTTCTCCCGTGTACCTTCCAGCCTCGTGTCGGCGTGAGCCTGTTCAAGAATGTCGGCAATGCGAGACAATGCGAAGGTTCTGGAAACGGTCGCTCGAATTCCACGAATTGATCCGAAAATAAATTCACGATCGGATCTGAAATTTCCGCCCGCCTCGTTAATAAACTAACGAAATCCCTGACGGTCTGGCTCCTCAAGGCGAGCTTTCTTAAGGTAAGTAGTTGTTTATGTGGAGTGGCCTCGAGACTGGTTTCGCGGAATCCTTGATATAGATTTAAATACCCGAACGCGCACGATCGCTTTAGTTGGATTCTCAATACTAGCAAAAAAAAAGTTACGAGCATTACACAAAGAAGAAAAAAGAATAATCGGTGCGAGATTTAAAGAGATCATTATTTATTTTCCTTATCTCCGCTCTCGTCGCGGAACAAGAGAACCAATTTTGTGGCCGGCCGCTTGAGCGTACTGTTGGCCGTCCGTACAGTGACCACTCGGACTTGCCCGTCCGTGCCTGGATAGATGGCTACAATTCGTGCCAATAGCCATTTGGTTGGCGCTGTGGTTTCACTCTTAACGAGACACAGATCCCCAGGGCTCAGCTTGACGTTCTTCTTCCACCACTTTGGTCGCTGCGTCAACGTTTGAAGGTATTCCTTTGACCATCGGTCCCAAAAATGATCTCTCATTTTTTGGAGGAGTTGTCAGCCGATTGGTAGCAACCTCCTTCAACGACGACTTTGGAATGGTGCCGTACCCACAAGGAAATGCCCAGGAGTCAGGGCGACAAAATCCTCAGGGTCGTTCAAGAGTGCAAAGAGCGGTCGAGAATTGAGGCATGCCTCGACTTGAGTTAAAAACGTGGAGAGCTCCTCGAATGTGAGAACAGCTTCCCCCAGCACTCGACGGAGGTGTTTTGTTGATTTGACAGCGGTCTCCCAAATCCCTCAAAAATGCGGTGCCGCCGGGGGATTGAACCTCCACTCGATTCCCTCATTGACTAGGGCATCTGCCATGTGACGCTCTCGAGCAACATCCCGGAGGAATCGTTGCAGTTCAGCATCCGCTCCGACAAAATTGGTGCCTCGGTCGCTGTATATGGTGGCGCAAAGTCCCCGCCTGAAGACAAATCGCCGGAAGGCGGCTAAAAAGGCCTCGATCATGTAGTCCGAGGCCACTTCCAAGTACTGACGAGTGCTTAGACATACGAAAATGGCCATAAATCCTTTGAGGATGCGTTGTCCACGGCCTCTGGCAACTCGCAGAAGAACCGGGCCTGCATAATCAATGCCCGTATGCGTGAAGGCACACGACATGTTGACTTTGGAAGGTGGTAGGTCGCCCATCAACGGCGATGGTGATGCCGCCCGTCATCGAGTACATTGTACGCAATGGTGAATTCGACTCCTGGCTACTCTTCTCCCCCCGGAATCCAATAGCGTTGGCGCAGAGTACCAAGCGTAAGTTGCACCCCGCCATGAAATGTGCGTCGGTGGACGGCGTCCACCACGAGGGCAGTGAAGCGATCGCGCGGGCAAAATGATCGGATGGCGCTCATCGTGGCTGAGCATCGTGGCGTACCAACAAGATGGCGTGCTTCAGCCGGCCCCCGATTCTCAGAAAGCCATGGTCGTCCAGAAATGGACTCAGTTTCAAGAGGCTGCTACGTCGTTGCACTGGCTCGCCTCGTGCCACCGCAACTCGTTCGGCCGCGAACCACTGCTCCTGCATCACGACCATCTATTTCTGCCTCCTCTAGCTCCTGGGGGGTTATCGGACCTGAAACAGAGAATTGACCAGAAGTGCCAAGCATCGACGGCACCACGCCGTCACTCGCAATAGTCTGTGCCGCGCCGAAAACCGCAGCAGTATCGGACTCTCCTCCTCTGGCACGGCCGCGACGTGAGTGTGAGCCCGCTGTTCCGGCAGCTCCTTCTCGTTCGACTCCAGGGAAAGATCCAGTGAACAGCGCTCTCCGGATTTGAGCCATGCTGGTCCCTGCCACCACAGCGAGTGCCGCATCAGCTCGTCCGGGAGGAGGCCGCGGGACGCACAGTCCGCGGGGTTTTCCTCGTTCGACACGTGATGCCACACGGCTTCAGGGAACGCCTGCTGGATGTCGGCAACGCGATTGGCAACATAGGTTTTCCACCTGGAGGAGTGACTTCGGATCCATCCTAAAGCTACCATTGAGTCCGACCAGAGGTGGATTTCCTGCAGTGGAATCTCCAAGCTAGTCTTGGCGTGCTCCACCACGCGTACCAACAAGATCGCCGCGCAGAGCTCCAGCCGAGGTATCGACACCTGCCAGAGTGGGGCGATTTCGCGTTTTCGCCTGCAGGAGCGTGACCTGATGGTCGCGATTGCCATTGCTCGACATGAGACCATCGCCGCGAAAGCCCTCTCTGAAACGTCAGCAAATCCGTGCAATTCCACTCGAGAGGCACCGGGTGAGACATAGAGCCACTGCGGAACTCTCATCATCTCCAGTGTGGGAAGCTCGCTCCGGAATCGCGACCACGTTTGCTCGTCCTCCCGGTTCACCGGCTGGTCCCACTCGATCCTTTGCTGCCACAAGGATTGTATCAGCATCTTAGCTAATACGACGGTCGGCGCAAGCCAATCGAGCGGATCAAAGAGACGGGCCGACTCAAAGAGTATCAGTCGCTTCGTTGTCCTTTCATTTTCGACCTTGGTCACACGGAAGGCAAAAGCATCAGCGTGTGGATGCTATCGTAGGCCAAGTGTTGAATGGCTTGTCTCCGGCTCCCATTCTCGGAAGCCCTGATGCTGGCGATCTTCGATGGGGATGTCGTGCAGCAATTTTTCGGCATTGGCAGCCTATTTTTTTAGCGGAAACCCGCCCGCCAAGCACAATTGCGTTAACTGCGCCTGCAAGAGGTCCGCTTGCTCTAGGATGTCCGCTCCGGTCAGCACATCATCAACATAGATATCCGATCGAAGCGCTGTCGCGCCCAATAAATAGTGCTCTCGTTCATCGTCGGTCAGCTGCCGCAGGGTTTTGATGGCCAAGTATGGAGCAGTTTAACCCGTAGGTTGCCATGTTGAGGCGATATTCCTGTATAGGCTGGTCAGGACTCGATCGCCACAGTATACGTTTTAGGTCCCTGTCGTCAAAGTGTACCATGATTTGGCGGTACATTTTTTCAATGTCGATGGCCAAGGCGTATCGATGTCGTCGCCATCTCAAGAGCACATCGATCAGACCAGGTAGGAGGTTCAGTCCGGTCATCAGCTTGTCATTCAGTGAATCTCCGGATGCCAGCTTTGCGGAGCCATTGAAAACGACTCGAATTTTAGTGGATTCTTCCGACTTGAACACCCCATGGTGTGACAAGTAACACGCCCGACCTTCATGCTTGCCGAGTGGAGGCGGCAATCGAAGTAATTAAGACGGAAGTCACGGCACAAGTTAAACGTTTATTGCACACTATTCGTACAGTCAGATAAGAGTTGCTCGTATCCCGTAAAATGGAATATGGTCGGATCGAGAACACGAAATAGCTTGCGGTAATAATCACGCGGTTGAGATATTCGAATTCGAGCGACCGATGTTACCCGTTAGCCTGCTGCTAAGTGAGTGCACGGATTTCGATGCAAGGTATCCCCCGAACATCTGTTAACAATTAGCGGAGTCCGATGACATTACCAAAAAAGGTAATGCCGTCGAGCTCCGCTCAGCTGATTGGATGACAGCTGATTTCGCCGAAGCCCTAGCACGTGTCCGCGTATGGGTTTCTTCTCCCGTGCTCCCTCCAGCCTCGTGTCGGCGCGAGCCTGTTCAAGAAAGTTGGCAGTGCGAGACAATGAGAAGGTTCTGGAAACGGTCGCTCGAATTCCACGAATTGATCCGAAAATAAATTCACGATCGGATCTGAACAATAAACGAAAAATTTTTTTTGGTATTCCGGTGCTTTCTTTAGAGTTTTGGATAGCACCTCACGAGTGCTAACAATAACTCTCAATAGTCGAGGCGCTAAGACCAACATTTCAAAAGTTCTCGCGATTTTGCGGAAATCGGAACGAAAAATTTTAATTTCCAATAGATAAAATTTTTTTTCGGTATTTCGATGTTTTCTTTAGAATTCTGGGTAGCACCTTACGAGTTCTAACAATAATTCTTAATAGTCGAGGCGCTGAGACTAACATTTCAAAAGTTCTCGCAATTTTGCGGAAATCGGAGCGAAAAATTCTGTTCGGATAGATGACATTTTTTTTCGGTATTTCGGTATTTTTTTAGAGTTCTAGGTAGCATCTCAAGAGTTTTACAAGAAATTTTAATGGCAAAATTAGCTATTTATAAAATTATCGCTGATTTAATTATTTCATTTTGTGAAGTTAACATCCCCAATATTATTGTAGAAAACAATTTTTTTTAAGATCTGGCAATTCTGTTAAGAGTTCTGGATAGCACCACAAGAGTTCTACAAGAAATCTAATGGTAAAATTAATTATGTCTGGTTAAGAGGTTATAATTGATTAGTTTTTATTTTGTGAAGTTAGCACTCCCAAGATTCAAAATTGATTTTTTAGCTTAATTCGCCAGAACTATTTTTAAAATTAATATAGAACTCTAGAACTATTCGGGGTGGCATTAAGAACTTCAGAGAAAAATTAATTTTTTCAAAGCTGAGGTGCCAGCTTTACAGAGGTAATCTGATATATTATTATTATTATTGTTTCATAACAATGCTCGATCACATATTGCAAAACAGACTGTAAAAAAATTATCAAAATTGAAATAAGAAGTTTCTATCCTTTTCATTCTTCTAATTTGTGATGATCTACAGATCACCATGTTTTTAAACATCTGAACAGCTTTTTGACGGAGAAATTGTTTGAAAGAGACAACAATATAAAAAGTACTTTCGGAAAATTTATTATCTCCCGTTTTTCTATCAGAAAGTTATTAAAGGACTTATACCATATTATTGCAAAAAATGTATTAAAGTAGATGAAGATAAAGTAGACTACGTTGATTAAAAAAGTATGTATTTAATATATATTTTTAATATAAATATTTTAATTAAAAAATTGAAAACGATTATTTTGTTTGTAATAACCTAATAGAAAAATTAAAATACTGTTAAGATAAAAAAATTTACTATTAAATTACTTATTATGTACCTGAACGTATTAGCTGATGCAATTGGACATTGCGTCAAGTATGGTACGCCATCATAATATTGATATCCATTTTGAAAGATGCCATGCCAATGTATACTCGCTTCAAGACCTTCAGCTTCATTTTTTAAATCAATGATCAGATAGTCGTTTTTGCAAACCTCGAAAAATATTAATAATATTAATTAAATTAGTAATTTAATTTATGATAATAGCAATTATAATTACAATTTTAATAGTACAAATATATTTAATTAATAATTCTGAGAAAGTAATCACTAAAAGTTAAAAAAAATAAACCCTAAGCACATAAAAATTTAACAATTCAAATAGAAATTTATTAATTTAGCTAAATATTATTGTAATCAATTTAAATCACAAAAAAATAACATTTTTCAAAACATTACATGTGTTTAAAAATGTAATTTATAATTTTAAGTAAATTCTAAGTTATATAAAACAAACCTAAATCAAACTAATCAACCTAAAATAAAAATGCGTAAAAATTTAGCATGTCCGAATTTATTTAAAATGAAATTTATGGATTATTACAAAATATTGTTGTGCCTCTCGTGGAGACACAAAGGATTTCGGGATCTATCTGTCACAGGAGCTTGGGAACTCAGGCTCTGTCCGAAGAAACACTCATCGAATTGTATTGAAATGAGGGTTTATTCGCAATCAGCTCGTTATACAGGTATTACTTGGAGCATCACACACGCAGGTCTCGAGATCTTTTCGTAAAACCGACGACGGTCGATACGTGACCGTCCATTTTATAAGGTCCTGCTGACGCGAGTGGACCTTCGCAATTCGCGGAAGTTGCTGTACTTGCAATTGCGGAAAACGTGTGAAATCGTCGCCTGTTTCCGACTCGGCTTCCGCATGCCAGCGTCGCAATTGCTCCCTGCTTCATTTCCTTAATGATTTCTCAATACGTTTCTTATTATTAACGCGCACTAATTTTTCTAGAGGTTAAGTTAGGTTAGGTTATAACCTAACCTAACCCTTTGGACTATAACACCCCTTCCCCGTTAGAAAAGTTTGCATATAGGTTTTTTATTTTATATATTTTCGTTTACAATTATAGGTTTCCCGTTTACAAAGTTGCTACAATCGTGTCCGTATGATGATTATCAATTTTTCTAAGTTTAGAATCGCGTGCTGTGACTACGCTTTAGAATTGATTTTGGGAATCCATATGAATCATCGTAATATCTAACGGTCGGGCGCGTATTTTGCGTTTATTTTTTGCTTTTAAGATTATGTATACTACAAGGCTTACTACTAACGCAGTCGTTAAGGCGTTAGTTGCCATGGGGTATATATATTTTTGCGCGAAAAATTGTTGGTCACTGTTTTGTAAATCGTTGTTTATTTTGTGGAGTTGCGTTCTTAAATCCGTCAGCTCCACTCGATGTTGTGTGATTTTTCGTTGCGTCTTGTTGATGTGTTATGTTGTAATTCGGTAGGAGCATGTTGACAGCGGGTAAGTACGTGTCTATATCTGTTTCATAGACGGTTTCCCTTGTCAGGATGGTTGTATCTGCTGTAATCAGTTTGCAGTCTTTTCCAATGGAAATTTTTCCTGCATTTCGTATTGTTACTCGTTTCTCGAATTGTTCGCCGCATTGTATATTTATTGGTTGCTCCTTGGCGGTCGAGTACATCCAAGAATGTGGTTGTCGTAATGCGATCCACTTGGTATGAGTCATCACAGTATGTTGACTCACAGTATGTCGCCAACCACATTCTCAGTTTGCAATCGTGATGATACTGCTGCTGCTGGACATACATCTGTACCTCGCATGGCGCATTTGGTCCCATGCGGTAAATAGACATATTGTGCTTGCAATATTGTGTATTTGCCCTCGTGCATTGCTGCAGATCTTTCTTAGCAACGAGTAGGTACGACGATTTTTCTTTGTCCACGGCGATCATTTTATGATCGATTTGGGTGGACGTAAATATATTGTCGGCGGTGAGTACGGGAAGTTCCATGACGCTTATGACGTCATAGGCTGATGGTGTGATTAGAGGAACATATAAGATCGTGTATATTTGTTCTCTGTTGTAATATGCGCTGATTTTGATGAGTTCCTCTATCGTCAATCATTCTTCCTTATTCACGCGAAAAGGGAAATATAATCCCTGCGGTTGCTGAGTCGCCTCTTTTAAATGTTCGATGATGTCATCTACGGGCATTAGTTTTGGGTGCATTGCTCCTTGTCGTACATACGTTAAATATTCTATGATATTTCCAGCATCCCGTATCAATTCCGCAATGACTGCGTTGCTTATGGTAAAGAGTTCTCGTATCTCTTCTCTATTTAAGTATTCTGACACCCGTTTTTCCAGCAGTTTTCTGTTCCGCTCTCTATGATAGCTTCTTCTTTATTAATGTGTCCTATCGTGGCGTTTATAATTTTTATTTGGTTCTACATTACGTGGTTGAGCGTTTGCTGTTTATTCTCCATGATTCGCAATTGTTCGTTGATGCGTTTTTCATCTTCTGCATCCATCGTTCCAAATAGAGATTTTGCTACTGAGCCTATTCCATTTATAAGTTCTCTGCGAAGGTTACTTGGAACTTGGTATATTGTATTGATTTGGCGTATTAATTTGCCTAAATATTCTAGATCTCTTTTTGTAATTGATTCGAGATTGGTACATATCTCTTGATATTGTACATTTCCGGAGATGCATATCGCTTTGACTCCGTACGTGTAATTTCTTATTTGTTCGTACCTGCGGTTTAACGTTGTTACGTCCAGCTTTATGACCAATTTCCAGGTGTTTCTGGAATAGTGTAGTCGTCCAATCCTTTCGTAGTAAATTCCCGGTCTATGCGGAAAATTTTGGATTTCGTAGGGTTCAAGGTCGTTGGGGTTTCTCAAAGCTTGCCCCTCCCAGCAGGTAAAAATTCTGTAAGCAGATATCAAAAACTGCTTCTTAGCAGTTCCCCTTTCCTCTGAGCAGAACTATCTTGCTTATCGTTTCTTTTGACATTCTATCTAAGTGTCTCAAATTTTGCTACGGTAAATTTTGCTCCCATTCTATATTTGAGTTACTGTCGTCAAGTGCGTTCTTTTAGTATTTCGCGGTTCGTCAATCCGTGCGAAACAGTAAAATCATAAAGTGTTTCGGCTATTTTCGATGGTGGCTCCGCCTTATACGCGGGAGGAGTCAGATCTATCTCTGCCGGATGGGCAAGTTTTCCTTGCAGCTGAAGAAAATGCTAAGAAGCAGTTTTTGATAACTGGAGGATATGGACGCAGTATCCGACGAGGCGGACGATGACCTCTACGAGTCTTCGTATGAATATCCTGAAATTGACGAGTCCTTCCGCGAGGCTCCTCCTCATTTTTACGGGGATTGGGACTATGTCAGTTCAGTTAGTTATGCCGTGGAAGTAGACGAAGGTGTATATGCGAGTGTCTCACCCTCCTTCTCTTGAAGGTGTGTCTTCTGACTTTAGTGAGGCTACTATTGTTGCCTGGGACAGGGGTTCTGTGGAGGTTGCTCCCGATTCCGTTTTTGAGGACGCCCGCCGTCCTGACGACGTTTCTTCTAATGGAGACGTCTCTCCCCGTGACCACGTCTCTTCTAATGGGGACATCTCTTCCCGTGACGACGTTTCTTCTGTAGGAGACGATTCTGAGTACGTCTCGTTGGCCACTAGTGTAATTTTAATATAAGTTTAGTGTTTTGTGGACTTTTATTTTTATGATGGTGGGTTTTTCATTATGGTAGTGAACTCTTTTATTGTAGTTACGGACTTTTTATTATGGTAGTAGTGGACTTTGTTATGACTGTGAACTCTTTTAATGTGACTATGGATTTTAACACACCCTCTTGGTGGGCTTACTCCCTTTTTCGATAACGATGATCTTTTATGATGAGTAATATTTGTTATTCTTCTATAAAAAATTTTAGCCTATTAACGTGTACGCGTGTACGTTTTTCTTCCCTTCTTAATTGTGTAATTCACGTCGGAATTCTTTTCAATTATCGTGTATGATCTGGTCCATAGCGCTTCGAGTTTCCTCGTCGTAGAGACTCGTCGTACATTAGTACTTTGTCACCCACGTTAAATTTTACCTCTTTGGTTTTGCTATCGTATTGCTTTTTAGCTTTGGCCTTTTCTTGCTGGATATGTTCCTTAGCGACTTGATTTGTGGCTCGCAATCTTTCTCTTAGCTCTTGCGCGTGATCGTAATTATACGTGGATCTGGGTGGTCTCGTTAATGCCGTAGGCAAGTCGGCTTGGTGTCCATAGATTAGTTCGAACGATGTATATCCAGTCGCAGTATGTGGTGTCGTGTTATAGGTAAACATTGCGAATAGTATTCATTCATCCCAGTCTGTTTGATTTTCTTTGATATGTCGCAAATACATATTTGGCTAGGATTCTGTGTGATCTCTCCAATGATCCGTTACTCTCGGGGTGATAGGCGGTTGTCTGAATTTTATTTATTTTTAATAGCTTGCATGTATTCTTAAAGATTTCACTCATAAAGTTCGTATTTCGGTCCGTTAATATTGTTCCCGGTATTCCATGTTCGAGGACGATTTTCGTGACAAATTCTTTGCTTATTGTATTCGCCTCTTGATTAGTTATTGGTATGGCTTTACTGAATTTACTCAAGCTATCTTGGAAAGTTAGTAGGTATTTATTTCCATTTGTCGTTGTCGTTAATGGTCCTACTATGACTAAGGCACACTTCTCGAAAGGTTTAGTAGGTATGTCTGTAATTAGCGGTGCTTTGTTTCTTCTTGATAATTTATTCTTTTAGCATGATTCACATTTATCGATGTATTTTTCTACATCTTTCGTTAATCCTGACCAATTATGCTTTAGACGAATTCTTTTGATAGTACGCTCGACACCTTGAAGCCTTCCTACAAGTGCATCGTGATACTCGTAAATTATTTGTCTTTTTTCTTTTTCGGTATATGTTTGTGTACCCTCAGAGTTTGCATCTTTTCCTATCGTATAGATGGCTTGCCCTTCTCCAGTGTCGGTTTCGTCTCGTATTGCATTACGGCTCAATGCGTCAGCGTTTGCATTCGCTTGCCCAGACTTATGTACGATTTGGTAATCATACTCATCTAATTTTAGTCCCCAACGAATTAATCTTGATCCTGGATTATTTATATTGAATAACCATATTAAGGGTTTATGGTCAGTTACAATTTTAAATTTCGTACCATAGACGTATGGTCGAAAATGTTTGACTGCCCATACTATTGCTAGCAGTTCCTTTTCTGTAGTTAGTTTTGTAATTTTGCTCCGCCCGTGTTAAAACTCTGACGTAAGCAATCGGTCGGTCGCTGCCTACCTTTCCTTGTGACAATACTGCTCCAATTGCATAATCGGTAGTTACGATGCATCGGTAGTTACGATGAATTCTTCTGAGAAATCCGAATATTTAAGAACTGGTGCCTCATCAAGTTCTCTTTCAGATTATCGAAAGCGTTTTGCTGTTCCGCTGTCCATACGAATTGTTCTGTCTTTTTCGTTAGTTTAGTAAGCAATTTAGCTATTTTCGAAAAATTTTTTATGAATTTTTGATAATACCCGGCCAGTCCTATAAAGGATTGTACGTCCTTTACTTTTTTCGGTGTAGGATGGCCCCTTATTGCCGTTAACTTTGACGGATTTGGAGAGATCCCGTTTTCCAAGATAATGTATCCCAGATACATTACCTCTTTGCGTAAGAATTCGCATTTTTCGGGCTGCAGTTTTAAATTACTTTCGCGGAGTCTTTGTAAAACTTCCTTAAGGCATTTGTTGTGGTCTTCTAGGCTTGATCCGTATACCACAATGTCGTCTAAGTAGACTAGACATCTGAGCCCGTGTATTCCAGCTAAGATATGTTCATTAGTCTCTGGAATGTTGCTGACGCATTTTTCAATCCGAACGGCATTCGATTGAATTCGTAGTGGACATAAGGTGTTGAAAATGTTTTTTGTTTATCTTGCTCAGCCATTGGTATCTGATGGTAACCGGATGCCAAATAGTGAAGTACTTGGCATTTCCCAACTGGTCCAATATGTCGGAGATATTAAGCAGTGGAAACGAGTCGTCAATAGTTAGAACGTTTAGTTTCCGAAAATCGACTATTACGCGTAGTTTCGGTTTCCCATTTACATCAGCTTTTTTGGGTACCGCTAATAGCGGTGCGTTCCACTGGTTAGTGCTACTTTGTATTATTCCACTTCCTAGCATTTCTTGCACTTGTCGGTTAACTTCGGTTTTGTGCTTTTCTGGAAGACGATACGGTTTCACGTTCACCGGTGAAGTATCGGTGCGCGTGGTGATCTCGTGTTTCGTCGCTGTAGTGCTTATCAGCGGCATCCCTTTTAAGTGGAATGTATCGCTGTATTCCTCATATTTGCATAACCGATCGTTTCTCTTCCGAATTTAAGTGTTCGCAATGCTAGTTAGATTCGTTTGATACGCGAAGCGATAGGTTCAGAATACTTTTCCGTTTTTATCGCGTTTATTTCGGGAACGATGCCCTCTTTCCATTTTGTAAGATTAACTTGCAGTGTATGCATTTCTACTTCTTTTTTGATCGTATTAACCCTCTATTGCTCTCGTCTGACAAATGAACGTAAATGCTCTCGTATAAATGTCGCGCCGTGCCTATATGGTATATATGTGTGTCGCTATGTTAGTACGACGTTGCCACACAGTTTTTTTATTGTCAGATCATATGGAGATGATTATTGAGAGAAAAATACAACCAAAAAAATAAAATGAATATAAAATAATGAGAAAATAACGATAAAATAAGAAGATTGAATTAATTATTTATGTTTAAAACATTTTTATTATTTTATGTTTTAATTATATCTTGTAATTTTTCTACGATAAATAAAATAGTTATAATGAGATGTCCTAACTCAGATCATTGTTTATTATACAAAAAAAGTACAGTATTTATTACAGTTGTTTATATAATCACAGACGATTTTATAAGTTACCCTTATTATCTGTTCCTATTGCTTTTTATTGTGCAATAATCTTTACATATCACAATTGTTAATTGTTTCATAAAATTAATCTTATCAATTAAAAATAAAATTATTAAAAAAACTAAACGAATATAAATTTATCTAAATATATAAATTTATAACAACTAAACGAATATAAATATTATCAAATATAATATGTTTTGTTTGCTGTCAAAAATAATAATATTAATAATAGTAATTATAATAATGCGCAAATTTAAGAACACTTTGATAAACACAAAAGATATATAAAATAAACTATAGAGGATGTTACGTCTGCCGCCTCCACCATAGCCCCATACTACCCCTAAAGCAGCGATAACTGTCTTTTGCGCCCCGTATATTTTCGCCGCGCCGTAACGACTGCAAACCCGCCATGCGTCGGTAATCCGCGAAATCTACCCTATAGAAATTACCCCGTGGAAAAGAGGAACGTATCGCGTAAAATCTATGCATATTTTTTAATATGCATGGAATCTTCTTAAATGATAATAAATACAAGATACAAATAATGCTACTCGAACGCATTATTCGTATCTTTAATAGAATTAAGCCTTAGAATTATTATTTCAGTCTCGTGAGTAATTAATAAGCGAATATTTAGTTAATTAAGAGCGTAGATGTAAGCACTATAATATAATCTTATATACAATTATACTTTTGTTACGATTAACTAAGAAATAATGTTAGAAATATTAATANTAATATTATATAACTAAAAATAGAATGGCGCACAAAAACTCGACTTAGGAATGCGGGCACGAGACTGTCGCGTACGGAAAAACGCTTCCGCATTTAGGGCAAAAAGCTTCACGCTCATGATGGCCCTGTACATCCTTTCACCGCGCGGGACCACGAAACTTTCGTATAAAAGCTCGCGATTTTCGAAGCTTTTCATCACTCAGCTACTGATCCGCCTGATGCGAATGCTCATATTCTGATCGGCACCTTACAGGATCTTGGCGCTGACGCGTAGCATAGCCTGTGCGAATTCAGGTAATTCGGCACGGTATATAGAGTATCGACTTAGTCTCCACGCTCCTTATCGGACATAGTTTCCGCGCGCTCTTTAAGCGAACTTAGTCTCTGCGCCGATTAGCTAAAACTACACAAATTAATTAGCAGTTGCAATCCAAATTATTTTTTATTTCTTTTCTTTTCTTAAAAAAGTAATTTATTTGTTATAATTATATCTTTCATTTCATTAACTAAATAAATCTTTTTTTATTTTAATTAACTTTTTCAATTTTTTTTCTCTTTCCTTCATTCTTTCTTAATTCTCTTTTCTAACAAGATTGACGCGCTGACTTACGGCGATCTAATTCTTGTTATTCCCTATTCCTTCTTAATTCTCTTCTCTGACAAGTTGACGCGCTGACTTACGGCGATCTAATTCGTGTTATTCCCTATTCCTTCTTAATTCTCTTTTCTAACAAGATTGACGCGCTGACTTACGGCGATCTAATTTTTGTTATTCCCTATTCCTTCTTAATTCTCTTTTCTAACAAGATTGACGCGCTGACTTACGGCGATCTAATTTTTGTTATTCCCTATTCCTTCTTAATTCCCTTTTCTAACAAGATTGACGCGCTGACTTACGGCGATCTAATTTTTGTTATTCCCTATTCCTTCTTAATTCCCTTTTCTGACAAGATTGACGCGTTGACTTACGGCGATCTAATTCTTGTTATTCCCTATTTCTTTCTTGATCATCTTTCCCAACAAGACAGACGCTGGTTTACGGCGATCTGACTCTTGTTGTTCCATATCTTTTCCAATAATTCCCTCATAAACAGACTCATAAAACTTTATTAATTCATAATTTCTTTTTTTTTATCTTTTCCTTTGCTTTCTTTAACCATGGATCAGAAGCAACAATTAGAATTATGGCGCGACGAGGAAAGGCGGCAGGAAGGCGCAAACAATTGCAGCGCCTAAGGAAGGCCTTATACGAGTATAACGACTTCGACCCCTCGGTCTTTGGGCAAGCCGAACGGGAGTATCAGGCAAGACAGCCACCTCTTCCACCAGCTCCGGTATATCGGAGCTACGTTCCGCCGGTTACTGTAGTGGCTCCGCAATCGCGGGAGCAAAACTTACCGAAGCGAAGCCTATTAAGCCGCGTAATCCACCGCGCCCCGTAGGAACGGACATAGCACCAACTAGACGTCCTACAAGGCCCCTTTCGGTAGCTACATACGCGAAGAAAAGGGATCCGGTCGGTCAAACAGAAAAACTTCGCGTACAGTCAAATATCGCGACAAATTTACATATAAAAAGGGAGGGAGACACATTTATAATTAGACCATCCTCTCCCCCTTCCCTACTGTCTTTCAATTAAAATCCGAGACGTAACGGAGGAACTTAAATGTAATCTGTAAAACTGAAATGTAAGGCATTTAAAAAATTATATTGATAGAATACTAGCAAAATGGAAACAAAAATTACTCATTCTTCTTCTTTTTCTATAGATGAATGGCATACAGTACAAATAATAATTTTGTGTTCCCCGCAAATTGGCTTATAACATTTAATACAACGTTGTTTTGTTTTCCGATTTTTGTATTTTGGACAATAAAAGCATATCTTTCTGTCATTATTAGTATCTTCTACTTCGTTGCTAGTTATTCCTACAAAATTTGTCATTAACGTTTTTAACTCTATTGATAAATTATTACAAGTTTGCAATCTGTATTGTACAAACGGTAGAACTAAATCGCGTGCAATAATTTTTAAAAATTGTCGTCTAGGCATTATAACGTTTGTATTAGTTTTATAAATAATCTGGCTGTTAATTCCAGCAATATTTATTAATGTAAAAAAAATAGTAAGTGGCCATCTGCGTGTGGACTATTACGAGATACACTATATTCCATTTTTAATTTAACTACGTCAACACCTCCTTTTGTTATACTGTATGGTAAAATAAAATTATTTCTGGACATAGGTTACCGCTCACAACATCAATAACTGCATTATCGTGCATAGTAGACAGTAATAAAACATTTTTTCCTTTCTTTGGAACATATGAAACTAAAATCATATCTTTTGTAGAGACAAATAATGAACTATTAATTGTTCTTTTATTCGTGTTTATAAATTCTGGTGGAATTTCTCGTTTATTTTTTCTTAATGTCCCAACTATTGTAATTTTCTTTTTTAATAAATCTTGCGCGAGTGGAATCGATGTAAACCAGTTATGGTGATGTTTCGTCCAGTGATTTGAACGGGTTCAATAAGACTTTTAACAACGGCATCGGGTTTGTTTACTACTTGATAACAACCTTCAGGTTATTTTCCAGCGTAAATTTCCATATTTATTGTATAAAACGTTCGAGCGTCTGATAAAGCAAAAATCTTTATACCATATTTGCTAGGTTTGCTTGGAATATATTGTTTAAAACTACATCTGCTTCTAAATGATTCGAGCATTTCATCGATAATGAGATATTCACTCGGAATATATGAACTTCTACAATTTTTAGTAAATATTTCAAACACTTCGCGTATTGGGGCTAATTTATCGAATTTTTTCTGTTCGCTTCTGTTGTCAACGTTGTCAAATCTAAAAGCTCTTATTAACGTTTGAAATCTTTTCTTTGACATAACAGTACGAAAAAACGGAGGCACTAAAGAGTCCTTTGCCAAAGATCATCGATATCTAAATGACATTGTTTAAATATACCTGCCATATATAAGATTCCTAAGAAAGCTCGAATTTCAGTTGTTGTATTTCTACATTCGTTACTTTTATTATTAGTTCGAAAATGACTTAATTGCACATTTGTACATTCTACAAGAATATCAATTATGTTTATTGTAAAGAACATATTCCAACATTGTAAAGGTGTTGAACAAGTTCTTGCTAGCTCTGTGGTGCCTGGTAAGTTAGTAATAATATTCTTGGATGTACGTCTCCCTTGACTATTCAGTTGACTAGTAGTCCAAATTGTTGTTTTATCTTTTCCAATGAAAGTCTGGCTTTTTCTTAGATTGCCTTCCTTATTTTGAGTAGAATCAAGTATCTGTTCGCTTCTAGATTTTGGTAATTGAGACTGAATATCAGAACAGTCATCATCGGTGAAATTGTCTATTTCATTATCTGATGTATCTGATTGATCCCAAATTAAATGTATCCCTTCTGCTGTCATGCTGTTGCATTAAAATTTAGGAAATCTTATGATATTTTTTTTATTTATAGTTATTATTTATAATGTTTATTCCAAGCATACTCAAGACTGTAGTATAGGTTGTGTATAGGTTATATAGTAACCTATACTAGTTTTGAGTACGCTTGGAATAAAAATCAGCTAAATATGTATCATTTAATATTATTGGATATAATATAATTATATATAATTACTTACAATCAAGTTAATATACTTTATTTACCTTTGCGTCAACACAGTCTTATAAAAGTAGAAGCAGCAGAAGACATCGATCGACCTATCGATCTATCAGTAAAGATTTGACAACAGCGCGAGTCGCGTCGACTGTATGTATTTGCTCTCGCCACGAGCGTCGCGCTCAGATGTATCACACGTAAACACTTTCAAAGTTTTTTATAAAAATTTTACTAAAAGAAATTGCTAAAATAACCATATAAATATAATCTAGAAAGTTGTAAATGAAAAGTCAAAAAGTGTCAGAGTTAACTTTTAGGCCATATTTATACAATTACAAAAATTAGTGGCCTGAGCGCTTGCCTCATACGAGAGCAATGGAGGGTTAATTATGCTTATTGGGCAGATATAATTATTCAGTTCTACTAGGCAGTTTCCTATGTAGAGTCTTGGCATAGTTTCTTGCACAATGCCTACGCAATTCTGATCCGTGCTGGCTTCTATGATCGCTTCACTGCGTGGTTTCAGTATAATCTTTTTATATGGATGGAGTCTTATAATAGGTTCTCCAATCTTTACTGCGCTTGTTTATAATTGCAGATAACTGAGTGCTTTTGTAGGAAATCGATTCCTAGAATTTTTTCTTGCTCAATTGACATATTATCTCGTATTACATAAAATGTATGTTTGATTTTATTCTCGCCTAATTGGATCGTTGCACGCATTTTTCCTAGCGTATTTATTTTGTGTCGATGATTCCGATGAGTGCGATTTGTTTCTCATATATCAAAGCTTCATCTTTTATTGAGCTGAGATTTATCAGAGAGATCGTTGATTCTGAGTCGTATAGCAAATTTACTATGCCTCTCCTTGCTTCTTGCATCGGCAATTTGACTTGTAGTAATTCGCCTTAGTACGTGTGTGTGTACTTTTAACGTGCGAAACGCGATACTGTAAGGCAGGGCGCGGTTTCTCTGTCTTTCCTGCTTCCTTCTGTTCTTTATCGCTGCTACTCGCAGAGTCAGTATCTTTTTCCTGACACGCAGTCTTTGCGTGGCGCGTGCCTTTATATACTTTGTTTTTATTAATGTTTGTGGCTGATTGTCCATGCAATTTCGAGCATTCGTCTCGGCCATGACCCGATTTTTTGCAATGCTTGCAATATTTAGCTATTGCGTTAATTCGCAGATTCCTATCGGGTTTCGGTAATGAGCTTTTATTGCTCCAACAATCACGTCCGAAATGCTCCGTTTTCTCGCACTTGTAACATTGTGCGTTTAAGCTTGTATGTGTCTGTTGACACATGCTTACATTGCAAAAGAGCAAAGCATTTTTTTAAATAAAAAAAAACAGAATTGCAGCCTGGAGAATGCGTAGTCATTTACGACTTTTCTGAAAATTATGTTTTTGTTTATAAAGATGCAATTCAAGGCGTACATTGGAGTAATGATCAAGTCACAATTCACCCTTTTGCTATATATTACAAAGATAACGAAAAACAATAGTTTATTAACTATGTTACTATATCAAACTGTTTAAAACACGATACAATAGCCGTTCACTTATTTCAGTGTGGTCTTATTATCTTTTTAAGAAAAAAATTGGATGCTTTGAGTACAATGTATTATTTTTCTGATGGAGCGAGTGCCCAATATAAAAACAAAAAAATTTTATAAATGTTTGTTTCCACGAAGACGATTTTAATGTAAAAACTGAATGGCATTTTTTCGTAACCTTCCACGGAAAAGGACCTTGTGACGGACTCGGAGGCACAATTAAAAAATTAGCAGCGCGGGCAAGTTTAAAAAATGTAAACGATCCAATCAATATGGCAGCGAAATTGTTTACATGAGTTAATAAAAATGTTTCAAATGTTAACTCCGAATTTTTTACTATTGTATTAAGGAATATAAGAAGGAAGAGCGGATACTAAACGAGCGATTTAACAAAACCAAAATAATTCTTCTTTTGGTCGATCTAACATTGATGGAGAGGAAAATGAAGTGAAAACTGGAGGGAATAGAGATGGGGCTGGAAAGATTGGGAAAGAGTATGGGTAGACTATGGGAAAATTAGAATTGAGGGAGGGTGGTTTTGGCATAAAGAAAGAGAAGTGCTAAGGGATGGAACAGGTGTAATTAGGGGAGAACGGCGATAGGGGGAAGAAGGAAGGATGGAGAATAGGGGAAAGAGTGGAAGGATTTAAGGAAAGACAGGGTAGAAGAAGAGGAGAGGAAGGGAATGAAGGTGAAAAGGGAGAAAAGAAATGGAAAATAGATTTTTAGAATGTGGCGAGATTGGGAAACAAGGACAGGGATTTTTGAGAAAGAATAAAAGAGTGGGAGGTGAAAATCCTGATGGAGACATGGCTGGATGAAGAAGTGTGAAAATTATGGACGGAGAGGCTACCGAGGGAGTATAGATGGGAGGTTCAGTTCGCAGGGAGAAGAAATAAAAAAGGGAAAGCAATGAAGGAAATGGGAATGAAAGGAATTCTTTTGGAGAATGGGGAGGTGGTCAAATCAAGGATGGAAGAGATAATTTCGGAGTTGGTAAATTTAGGAAGGTAGGAAGGGAAAGATGAAGGATTGCAGGGATTTATATAAACTTATATAAGGGGGATTTGAAGAGGAAGTTGCAGTGTTTAAGCGATTGGATGGAGATAAGAGAAGAGGGAGTAGGACGCTGATAGGGGATTATGCCAGTCTTGTCCGGATGGATAGATGTAGTCGCATTCCATGCGCTATTCACAACAGGCAAATTTAAAATAAAGAAAATCGCGCGCCCTGCCAATCTCCGCTACGCGGCGCGCGCGCTTCCGGTTTCTCATTGTATTCCTGTTGCACGTGTTCACAGCAGGCTAGTGTTCTGTATCCACAAGTTTTCGTCGATATTCCTTTCACTATGGGTAGATCCTCTCATAAGTCGTCGAGGAAGAGAAAGAGATTGTCAGACAGGTGGGCAGAAATCGAGGAGAAGTTAACTCGTATTATGAATGCGGTTGGCAACGTGATCCCGCAAAGCGAGGTTAGGACCTCTCAGGCCCCCTCCCTTTCGCCGTCTGTCGCCTCTTCTCTGGTTCAGAGGCTGAACCAGGAAGGACAGATCGAGCCATTAATGGGCGATACTGTCGAGGAGGTCGATCTGTCAACGGTAAGACTCATTTAGGGTGAGAAATCCACGACAACGCCGGCAGGACTGGATGATGCGCTAGCGTCTCAATCTCCAGGTGTGTATGAGCTTACCGGATACGGACGGGGATCTGCAGGATACGGATGGGTGCTCGATACAGCCGTTTGTCTAAAATTAAGACTGTTTCTTTTCTTGTTCCTTCCAGCGTTTCTAACCACTTCTTTGAGATTAGGCGCCGTCCCGCCCAATTCGCTGACAGCGAAGTCGGTGCGCTTAGTCGAGCCTTCTGTTCCAGCAGAGAATGTCCTTACTAGGGAGTTGTTCGGTCCGGATCTCCAGAAAGCACAGGTATTGCCCTGGAACGAACTAGTATCCCAGATTTGGCATAGTATTTCTCAGAGGGACTTGCGCCGGATCTGAGAGAGTCGTTGCTTAAAAAATACACGTCCTCGGAAGCGAGAGCCTTTCTCAAGGCCCCGAAATTAAACCCGGAATTAAGATGAGCGCTCAAGAGCAGTTCTGTAATCAAGAGAGACGATTTCCAAGCCAAGGATCAGGATCAGATAGGCCTTGTGCGCTTTCGGAGAGGCTATCTCGGATTTGTTAAAGCCAGAGATCCAACAGTCCTTAAGTTTTGAGGCTCGTTTAGCCATAGCCAAGGTCAACGAGGGAGCCAAAATCTTAGCCGATTTATTTCATAGATTATCTCTCTCCAGGCGGGCTTTAATCAAGCCGTCTCTCAATTTACTTGCAAAGAACACCGCTGAAGCCGTCCAAGTCGATGACCTTCTCTTCGGCGCAGTTTTCGGCGAGGAGCTAAAAAAGGCAGTCACGATGGAAAAGTCGTCCAAGGATATCGCAAAGACACCATTAGTTTTTGCAAGCTCTCAGCAGTCAATGAAACAACCGGCGCCAGTAGTCCAATCTAAAGCGGGAAACGCCCGCATCCCTGTCGCGAACAAGAGATCAGTGGCGACAACGACATACAGACGATCGTACAACAGTCGCCGACCCACGTACCGCTCGAGGTCTCATTCGAGGAGACGCTGAATAGCGATCAGGTACAAATTGCCAGTAGGCTTTCTTTTTTCCTCGCTGGAAACAAATTACGTCGAATGCTACAATCCTGCAAGCGGTTGTAGGTTATAAACTTCCGTTTATTCAGAACCCGTCTTTCCAGGTGAAGGAACCTGCCGTTCTTCTGTCGAATACCGAAGAGAAAATTTGTCATCGCGAAATTGTTAGACTCCTTGAAAAAGGCGCAATCGAGCCGACATCGGATTGTATAGGTCAGTTCATATCTGCTTATTTTGTTATTAAGAGGTCCTCTGAGGGTTGGAGATTCATTCTGAACTTAAAACAACTCAATGAGTTTATAGCAGCCCCACACTTCAAGATGGAAGATTGGAAAACAGTCGTACGTCTTTTTTCTACCGGCGATTTCCTAGCTTTAATCGATTTAGAGGACGCTTATCTTCTTCTCCCGATCTATCAAGAGGATAGAAAATTTCTTCGTTTCCGCTTTAGGAACCAATTGTTCCAATTTAAAGCCCTCCCTTTCGGGCTTGCATCCGCCCCGTTCATTTTTACAAAAATTCTAAAACCAGTAATCTCTTCTCTTAGGCAAAAATGTTTTTTGTCGGTAATATATTTGGATGATTTCCTACTTATAGCTTCCTCTTATAAGCAGGCGTTGGACAACGTTTCGACAACTTCAGATCTCTTAGCTTCATTAGGATTCATTATTAATAAACGCAAAAGAATATTAGTGCCTACCAGATTTTGTCGGTTTTTAGGATTTGATTTCGATACAGATTGCTTTGCGATCTCAATTCCTCCCGAGAAGAGAACTCCTTCAGAGTACGTTGACGGTGTTACGTAAAGACACATGTAAGATTCGTTTTTTTGCGAGCATTATTGGCTCTCTAATTGCGGTGTGTCCTGCCGTTCAATACGAGATTTTGCGTACCAAATCTCTCGAAAGAGAAAAATTTTTGACCCTTGTGGCGGCGAATGAAAATTTCGAGGCTAGAATGACCTTGCCTCGTTCGATCTCCTTTGGTGGAAGGCCATTTCTTCGGATATTCCATGCAATGGAAGGCCATTTCTTCGGACATTCCATGCAATGAGATTAGATCGAGCCGTTTCGAGCTCGAAATCTTTACAGACGCATCATTATCGGGCTGGGGGGCTGTCTATAATAATGCCTGTACTCATGGCTTCTGGTCTACAGACGATAAGACGAACCATATCAATTACTTGGGAGCTTCTAACTGTATTTCATGCACTGAGATCTTTTGCTTCCCACTGAAGAAATTATGATATTTTGTTAAGGGTTGATAATTCTACAGCTTTATCATATATTAACCGAATGGGTTCTATAAAATTTCCTCACTTGTCGAATCTCGCCAAGGAAATTTGGTGTTGGTGCGTTGACCGGAATATTTTTATTTTTGCAGCCTATATTCCCTCCGCTCAAAACATTTAGGCCGATGCAGAATCTCGGGTTATATCGACCGAAACGGAGTAGTCCTTGAATCAATTTTATTTAAACAAAATTGACTCACTTCTTGGTTACTTTGATATTGACTTGTTCGCATCGTCAATCAATACAAAATGCCCTTCTTTTGTTTCTTGGCTCCCGGACTCTGGCATGCGCGGGAGACGCTTTTTCGCTTAATTGGAGCAATTTTTATTTTTATGCATTTTCACCGTTTATTTTAATTTTGAAGGTATTGCGTAAGATTATTACGGACGGAGAGGGTCATTGTAGTCCTCTGGTGGCCGGCTCAGCCGTGGTTCCCTCTCTTTAATCAGCTTGCTATTCAACAACCAATCATATTTGAACCAGATAGTTGTTATCGTCCCTTTTCAAGGAACCTCATCCGGCATGGAACAGGATTTCCCTGGCAGCCGCCAAGTTATCAGCCAAGCCTTATTGCTCAA
This sequence comes from Tetramorium alpestre, assembly GCA_021460005.1. Lineage (NCBI taxonomy): Eukaryota > Metazoa > Arthropoda > Insecta > Hymenoptera > Formicidae > Tetramorium > Tetramorium alpestre. Next base: position 143,402 of record JAJVSH010000167.1, on the reverse strand, counting down.
AGGGATCCCAGAAGTAGCGTTGGAAGCCACGCTTGCATTCATTTCAAATTCGACGATCGCTCAATACGCCAGACCCCTGAGACGGTGGTGGCAATTCTGTAAGCGGAAGGAATCAAATTGTTTTTCACTTTCCGTGCCACTATTCCTGGAATTCTTAGCCACTCTACTACCAGAGATTGATTCTTACTCCACATTAAATACATATCGCTCGGCGATCTCTCTTCTTTCCCCTGACGAAGTGGGTTCTCACTCTCTAGTAAAAAGATTTTTCAGGGGTGTTGGGGCTCTAAAACCTTAATGACCGCGATACGAGTTTATTTGGGACCCATCTCCGGTTGTTTCCTTTTTGTCAACTCTTTTTCTGCATGAAGGACTTACTTTAGAAATGATATCTAGCAAGTTAGCAACTTTCTTGGCCCTTACGACGGCCGAGCGGATGCAAACGTTGGCGTCTATACAGCTGTCTAATGTTATTTTTTCGGACTCTTTAGTTATTAAGATCCCAGCTAAGCTGAAAACTTCGGGGATTGGTAGACCTCAGCCACTGCTCAGTTTTAGACCATTTCACGACAAACCGGAACTCTGTATTTTTTCGTTGGTTAGATTCTATCTCGAGCTCACACAGGAGCTTCGGCAAGCGGATTGCGAAGCGTTTTTTATCTCTCTACGTCCCCCACACAGACCAATATCCGCCCAAACGTTAGGCCGTTGGGTCAAATCTATATTGGGTGCGGCAGGAATTAATATTTCCATTTTTTCGGCCCATTCCACGCGTCACGCTTCGACTTCCTTTATCGCAAGCAAAGGTATTAGCGTGGACGAGATTCGCCGCACCGCGGGTTGGAGCAAGGTCTCTGAGGTTTTTGCATGATTCTATAACCGCTCTATAATCGAAACTGTATCACTACAATCCGCAATTCTTAATAGTTCTTAGTTACACGTTTTCTTAAGTTTCATAGCTGCGCTTTTTAATTTTTGCGATGGACAAATGAGCCATGTTTATTTTATTATACCTCGGGTAATGTATCTTGCAATGTTGGACACTGTCTGACAATGAGTCATGTTTATTTTATTATACCTCGGGTAATGTATCTTGCAATGTTGGACACTGTCTAACAATGAGTCATGTTTATTTTATTATACCACTGGAACGTATCTTGTAATGTTGGATACTGTTCGAAAATAAGTCATGTTTATTTTATTATTCTTCTAATAATGTATCTTTATTTAATTTCTTATGTTATTTATGTATATGCTTGATTTTATATATATATATATATATATATATATATATATAGACATACATATATGAATACATGTATATGTCTATCTCCACACAAATCTGTACGTTGAAAATTTACATCTATCCATCCGGACGAGACTGGCATAATTGAATAGTTGAACGAACTTACCTAGTGAAGTTCGACTCCAATTATGCTGTCTCGTCCGGATGGATGATCTCTCCTTCCCGTCTCTAACCCTTTAATCCAGATTTGTGTCTTCAAACAAATGAGAAATCGGAAGCGCGCACGCCGCGTAGCGAAGACTTGCAGGGCGCGTGATTTTCTTTACTTTAAATTTGCCTGTTGTGAATAGCGCATGGTATGCGACTACATCTATCCATCCGGACGAGACAGCATAATTGGAGTCGAACTTCACTAGGTAAGTTCGTTCAACTATTCAATTTTAATGCTAGTATGGGAACTGAAGGGAGAAGAGTTGAAGAGATAAGAGTGATGAGGGAGAGGGAGAAAGAAGGACTTCGAATGACAAGAAGATAAACAGAGAGGGAAGAATGTTAACGGATTTTCTGGAAGAGAGGATGGGGAATTTTTAATGGGATGGTTGAGGGGGACGAAGAAGGGGAATATACACATATACGGAGAGGAATAGGGGAAACACAGTTATAGATTATGTGGAAGGGGAGAGAGAGGTGAGGGAGATGATAAAAGAATAGGCGAGAAGGTGGGCTCGGATCGTTATCCAGTTATAGTCGATAGGAGGTGGAGGTTCGGAGAAAGTTAGGAGGGTGGAAAGGAGTAAGAGAGAATGGAGGGTATGAGATGAGGAAGGGAGAAGGATTTTCGAGAAGGTGATAGAAAGGTGATAGGAAAGAAGGAGAATGAATGGAAAGGAGGTACAAGTAGTCCCAAGATTAGATCTCTGCCACATAGCCGTGGCTGTGGAGGGGATAGGATCGCGTCACGTGACACTGAGGTCACGTGATGCACACAAGCCAAGCGCCCCGTGGACATGTGCGCTCGTCACTCAGCCAGCCTCAGATACTAGAAGAGTGCGGACAACAATGTTCTTACTCTTTCTCTCTTGAACCGGCGCGTCGTCAGACGAAATACGTATATTAGCGGTTTGAGACTACTCTCGCGTACCTCTTTCTACACTAGATGCGATACACTATCATATCACTTATAATACAGTCGCCACGTTGTAAAAATGACCCGAACCTTACGGAAAATGACCTGATCTATTTTTTTGATAATTCAATTGAATTATCGGCTACTAAGTGCAAATTTCGGTTTTAGAAGTTAGATGTGCGTGTTTATGTTATACAGGTGACGAACTAAGCCTAGAAGAAGTTAGCCATAAAAATCTGAGTAGTATTATAAGTATAGATACACGGATAGAAATGTCTGTTGCGTTAATTGTCCAGATAAGTCGTTACGATTACAGCATCAGTATTTCTGTGCGATTTTAGCTCGCAACTTGAGCAATGTAAGCCTTCGTTGCATCGCCATCTTGGAAAACGTCACTAAAGCGTTTTTTATAAATATCTCGCTTCCAATGCATTGTACGCTAAAAATAGTTATTATTAAACTTATTTATACTTAAATTATCTACAACTTTTGTTTGAAACTTTTTTTGTGGTATAACTATTATAAAAGTTACAGCGCGGCAAAGTTTCCTAAGCGACATTTTGAAACAATTTTACTAAATTTCTTGCTTTAGATAAGTTTTGTGGCAAAAGTTCTTAATAAAAGACCACGCACACACCTTATGGGAAATTGGTTACCCGAATTGGCTGAAAATGCAATATGTTATAGCTGATGGCCTCCTGATCAAAAGTTTCAATGGGCTCAACATCCAAAAACCAACCGTTATCGAAATATATGGCGTCAAAAGTTAAGGTTAAGGTTAGGTTTTATATGGTTTTATATTTTATATTTCTCGAGCGAAAATCGCATGAGTCTCGAGCGAAATTCGCTCGATAGTGGAGGATACGCTTTTTGTATGCGCGTGCTGCAGCAATGACTCGGAATACGAGAAAGGATTGCACGGGTGTTTTACCGTCATCGTATGGATACTTCTGTAATATGCTTAACTCGATGCTTGCATTGCTCAAGTTTCGAGCTAAAATCGCACAGAAATACTGCTGTAATCGTAACGACTTATTCGTACGATTAACGCAACAGATTTCTATCCGTGTAAGAATTCCAAGAAGAATATACTAGGTTCGTATCTTCCGTCAAATTATCACAAATTATTACGTAACTTTTTTGCTAAATAATTGTAATTTTTATAAGTAATTTAACATAAAAATGTTTGATTATTAAAATATTAATTTTCTATATAATTTGATGGAAGATACGGACCTAGTATATTTGTCTGTGGACTTAGTATATGTATGGATGCTTCTGAGACACAGCGTCACGCGCGCGATTGATGGCTCGGTCACCGAACCGCTCGGTCGAGCGGTAGTGGGGAGACAGTAGGTCTCGCCTCAGAAATCTATCTAAAAAGGGCACCTAACTCCAAGCACTGTCTTAGATACCAGCCTACAAAGTGCTGAGAAAATATATCATCGAAATATCGATATTGTACCATAACAATATGTAATGTACATATGCAATAACTGAGTTTATTGATCAATGTTTCGTTGCTCTTGACTTGTTACCTATCTGTTTTCTTTTCTTTGAAGATTTTCTTGAAGATAGTATAACAAAACAGACTTCCAAAACTAATATCATTAGCACAAATGGCGGATAGAAATCAAATTCACTATTTTGTATGTGACAGCCGCAATACCACGAACTCTTATTTAAAAGGAGATGAGAATCAGCATAAACGTGAGACAGCTGTTCGCTTTAGAAGTAATTTACATAGACCTCCAGATAATTTCATTGAACAATCTCGACTTTGTATATCATGTAAAGCATTTGTCAATACAGAAGTGCAGTTGGAAAATAATCCTTCATACAAAGTTCGTACAAAGTTAAATATTTTACGAACAGTTAGAGGTTGTTTTATCTGTCATCAGATTATAGGCATTCAGAGACTTTCAGAGAAATGCAAGGTAGATATATTTCTTAAATAAAGTAAACATTTTTGTTCCTGATACTGTTCACTGCTGACCAGAACATTTGGATAATGAAGGTTGTCTGTTACGAGTTTTATTTCCTGGTTTAACTTTCCTGTATTCAATATCTATTGATCATATAAGCTAACTGGTCAGCAGTTATGTGGCTTTTTAGATGTGCACAGAAAATTAAGTAGATCTAATAATTTGCCCGATTTTAATAATGAAAATATATTTACAGACAAAGAGTTTAAATTGATTAGTCCTGTAACTAAGGATCAATTTAACGAAATGCTGACATTTTGTGACAATGTACCGGATGGAAATCGTGTGAGAATTATTACTAGAAATGATTTGTTTCTAGTTGACGTTTTTATGCAAACTCCGACAAGGATTATCTGACGATTTTCTAAAATTGATATTCAATTATATGTAGTAGCAGATAGGCTGTGAGTTCTGCAATCAGTAAAGTCAGACGATCTCTTATGTTACGTTTCGTTTCCAGAAAATGTTGATCTGAATGCGATTACTCGCGATCAGTACATTGAACGATATGTAATCGAGTTCGTGAATGCCTTGTACAATAATGAAGAAAATATTTGGAAAGTTATAGCTTACATAGATGGCACTTATTGCTATATTGAGAAGTCAAATAACTTTCAAACGCTTAGGCAGTCATATTGTCTGCACAAAGGAAGACATTTAGTTAAACCAGCATTGATAGTTGCACCTGATGGATATATTTTAGATATTCTCGATCCCTATTTCTCTGATTCTCAAAATAATGATGCTGCAATGCTTCGAACAGAATTCGAAAATGATGCTGGTGCCTTTAGAGAATGATTAGGAGAAGATGCGATCCTTATAGTAGATCGGGATTACAGAAATGTATTGCTACTTTTAGAAAATATAGGAGCTGAAACCCATATGCCATATGCAATAATTCAGGAAGAAGAACATCAATAAAGTACAGAAGACGCTAATGATTCAAGATTAATAACAAAAACGAGATGGATCATAGAAGTTCGTAATGAGCATATAAAATTAATTTTTAAGTTTTTTAAAGATATAATACCATTTCACCACGTAATACATCTGCGTAAATTTTATCTGATAGCTGGGGCTATTATCAACAAATATCGTGAACCAATTGTGACGGAAGGAGCTACTGCTGATTTAGCTCGTAATATGCTCGAGAAAGCACGAACAGCAAATCAAATACAACAGAGGGTACAAGGATTAAAATCTCGGAAGACGACGTGCTTTATGGAATAGACTTATCATATGGAATGCTAATCATATTTTCCTCGACTTCATACTGATTACTTAAAAGAACTGACCGTAGGTATTTACCAAATTAAACTGGCTGCCACGTACATCCAAGATAAGTTAGCTCGAGATGAATCTGAAATACTAAAAATAGAACATAGAGCCGAACCTGATTTTCTTCACTTTCGAGTATTCTTCCGTTTTCGTAATGCAACCAAATATCAACTGTGGATATAATACAGAATTATGTGAAACTCTGTTCAGGATAACGATAAAGAACCAATATTAGATTATTACTGTACCTGCAAAAACAGATGCTAGAACATTGGATACATGTTGCCAGCGTCATTTGGTTCCTAGGTTTTGCAAGACATCAACCAAATATTAAATACCCAAGTATAGCTCTACTGCAGAATATTGCAGATGCTGGGAATAGAAACAATCATAATTAACTATTCATTGTCAAATCTATTATCGATCTATTATTAGCTATATCATCAACAATCTTGGATTAATTGGTTGGGTGATGATATCAGATTCGAATGTGCTTTATTTAGTAATGTAGCTAAAAATGGCGCTTGCCTAGGATGCCTAAATGAACCATTGACACTGACTTTGACATACCATACATGTACATACTCACCTACATGTAAGAAAAAATATACAGACCATAAAAATCAGCCCTTTTCAGGACTAAAAGATGTGCAAAATCCGATTCGGCAACCTCTATGCGGTACACATCGGGTAGCGCTAATGTCAGTAGCTACCGCTGAAAGACAACTTCTTGGAATTTTTACCTATACTTATGATACTACACAGATTTTTATGGCTAACTTCTTCTGGGCTTAGTTCGTCGCTTGTATAACATAAACACGCACACACGCGCATACACGCACGCGCACGCACACGCACATGCGCACGCACCCCCCCCCTCACACACACACACACACACACACACCTCTATATAGAGGTTCAAAAATCAAAGCTTCTGAGCAATGCCATATAAAACCTACTTACCCTAACCCCATATAAAACCTACTTACCCTAACCCCAACCATAACCTTTAACGCCATCTATTTCGATAATGGTTGGTTTTTGGGTTTTGGGCCCATTGAGGCTTTTGATCAGGAGGCCATCAGCTACAACAAATTGCATTTTCAGCCAATTCGATGGGTAACCAATTTCCCATTAGGTGTGTACGTCCTTTGTTTATAATAAAATTCTCTACAAGTCTGAAACTTTGTCTTTGAAGTTTTGTCTGAAACTTTTTTTCATAACATCAATACGTTAAAAGTTACAGCGCGACAAATTCTAGTCTAGTCGCCGTAAATACATTTAAAACAATACATATAGAAAATAATTTTTAATTATTAACATATTTATTTGAGTCAAACGCATATTTTTTAACTATGAAAATGTTACATTTTTAGCGTATGTTCAACCAAATATACCGTTTATTTATGGTAATTTTCAAATTAATGTATTGTTCACACAACCAGTTTGCATATTTTTGTCGGCGGATAAAATATTTATTTGTGTAAAAAATGCACATATTAAAGTATGGTGCACATATTAAAGTAAACTGTCTTATGTTCTTAGGAAATAGTTAGCTTTTCCGCCGTTAGGCACGATAACTCTCGCGACTCTGTCGCGCTCCGTTATAAAAATGGATTTCCATTGATACACTAGGAGGCTTGCCATTACGTATCGAATAGCGATACCACATGGCATATATTATATGCGGACTTGAATCTATATGGTATTGATACATAGGCATATAGAAAATGAGCGTTTGTTTCTTTTGCGAAAAACCATTAAGTGAAGGCGAGATTGTCGAAGTTAAAAAAAGAGGTATAGCGACATTGCTTGCGGCGAACATCACAAGAGGATGTAAAGAGCTTATATTGAGTATATATTGAAAAATGTCGACAACATAACGATGCATGCAGCATGTCGTAGAAATTATGTTGACACAAGAGCTGCTGTAGCAGCTGTTTGTCGCAATAGTATGAAGCGTTCATCGGAACTTTAATTAGCCAGACCACTTGAAACCGCACCGATTTTTAATTTTGAAAATCATTATTTCATCTGTGCTAAAAAAGAATTACAAGCTGATTCAGCCGAGTCACAGATCGATGCCGATGCATCACATGAGAAAATGTATGTCTTAAAAAAATCGTCTGTCAAAGATATACAAAAAGTCCGTACAATCTTGCCTAACATTGTGCTTACAGTTCATGATGCCATGTGATTTTACGAAATTTACGATCAATCAAATGTGACGATACAAGTCTCCTGACATGCGGTTTTAGAGCTAACAGAAGCGCGGTGTACAGCGTATTATAATCGCTAGGCGGAGCATCGATAAACGGAAGACTCATAATTTTTGACGGTTCAAAACTTTTATCATAGCTGTTACTCTTTCCATGAAGCCATTCCATCTGGGCATGTCAGGATTACAGCTCCATTTACGGAAAATTTGATCAGTCTTTATATCGGACAGCTCGCGAAATCATTGCTAATGCTAATTGCAGATTCTCCGTTGAAAAATATCATCGTCAGACTAGGAGGATTTCACCTTCTTATGTTATTTATGGGATCAATCGGTAATATAATGGCCGGCAGTGGTCTTGAAGACCACCTTCTAAAAGTCATTTATACTGAAAATAGCGTAAAAAAAATTCTTTCAGGGCATACTTACTCGAGGGCTATTCGCGCTCATATTCTATCGCATTTAGCTTTAGGCACAATTTTCATGGACTTGACCAATTTCACCGACAAAGAACGTGAAGAATTGGATTCCGTTATGAAAGAGTACTCAAACAGAACAGGTATGTCGTATTTCCATGCAACTGGTCACTTTTTGTATGCAAAGTCAGCTCATTTATACGTGCAAGATATGGCTGCTTTGCAAGAAAAAAATGCCTTGCGACGAATATGAGAAGTTCAAGGTTTTTTTACAATTAGACGTTCAGACAAGTTTTGGTCAGGAATTTTTTCCGATCAAATCATTGAACAAATACTGATACGCGGGATGAAAACTACCGGAGGACGCGAGTAGATATAAGAGACGGGTTTCGGCCCGGGTTTCGGGCTCCGAGGGGGAAGCAGGGCAGGGGGTACTCCGCAGCGGCGAGAAAAGTATGATGTCACGGGGAAAGGAGCTGCGGCGCACTCCATGCGGGATCCGGCACGGTGGCACGGGGTCCGCGCGGTAAGAGGGGACGCGCGAGGGGGGAGAGGTCCGACGATCGCGAGTATTACGACACGGGGGGGGGGGGACTCTTCGCTCGCGTTCTCTCTCGCTCCCACGTGTCTCCATCTTCGCTCGCGTTCACGTTCTCTCTCGCTCTCGCATTCTTCCCCGCCTGTTTGCGTACATGATCCCGTAATCTAGCGTTCTTCATGCATTTTATTGATATTTATCAATACTTATCGATTAGAATTAGTTCTTAATTTTTATGAGTTACATCTTCAAAGAGAAGTGGGATAGAAAGAAAAAGATAAAAAATGTTTTTAAATTAATATATTTTCCGTAAAATAGATACATTAACGCATTATATTATTAATATTATATTAACGATATATCTACCGATAATATACGTTTATTACTTATGGCAGTGCCACCAATTGAACAGCTTAAATACATTTTGCAAATCACAATTCGATACATGTTTATGGCAACGCAAAGTATGTGTAGTGTCCATCTTTTTCAATGATTCCATGTCTTCGTAGTGCTCGTCGAGGCTCTCAATGTAGACATCCTCTCGCGCATTGTCCAGCAGCAAATCCTGTAGCCATTCTCGTTTTTCGAATCCCTTTACGTATACGATGGGTGAGGTTTAGCTCTCCGTTACATCCTGCACCGCCTTGATAATCAACTCTTTAGCCTTGGTGATTAGGTTTAGTGGTACTGAATCAGTCCGTCATCCCAGCACAATCCATGATGTTTCGCCGTCAACCAGGATGCTCGCTGTCTGTCCGTTTTGCTGAGAAAATACCGTGATTCGAGGCTTTCGAAAATATAATAAGAGAGAATATATCCCTCTCTGAGAGTGACAAACTCCTTCACAACGGAGTTTCTGCCAACGATGAAACTTTGCATATCCACAAACGTTGGCGTGGACATGACTGATTTTCGACACGTCGAGAGGTGGACTGCAAGAGGATCACGATACATGAATCTTTCTTATCCCATTAACGTCCAGACGGACAGATCAGTGTTCTCTTTTTCACGCATGTATTACAAATCTTTAATCCACTCGGATATTGATCAACATCTATATATGGAGGTTTTGAGGATCGCTCTTTCCAAATCTGCAGCCGAAATTCCGAAATTCTTTAAAGGAAATCCAATATGGCGGTTTTTTGAGGAAAAGCAGGATAGAGAAAAAACTGTTTGTTTCTTGATCCTCTGTTTCATATCGAAGAGATCGTTCAATTTCCCTTATTATCGAGATTCGTGGGCTGTTTTTGTTGTACTTCAAGAATATAAATTGCCGGATGATCAAAATCAATATGGCGGTCTCAAAATGGTGGTCAGAATTTGTGAAAAATTAAGAAAATTCTAAATTTGTGTGATATGTGGTATAAATCTGTTTGACATCTAATGACATTCGCAGAATAATGAATGTATGAGTTTTTGAGGTCGCTGATTACGAATATGACGTCAGCTTTGCAGAATTCAAGATGGCAGATCCAAGATGGCGGACCGAAATTGCAAAAAATTTCTGAGCATTTCGGCGCAATGCTATGCTATAAATACACCAGCTGTCACTGTTATCCAACTGAAGTAGAAACACTTCTGAGCGGTGCAATGCTCTGCTATAAATAAATCAGCTCTCTTGAAATCGTATTTATTTTTTTCGGAGATAACATGCGGTTCGTGCAACAATCGCCGCCAATCGCGGTGACTAATTTCGACGAAAGATTAATGTCTGAGAAAGAGGTACGTAAACATGGAAACTTGTTACCAATTTCTATACGGTATTATTTGCAGTCCGTCAAATTGCGGTAAGACAAATGTGTTGATTAGCCTACTGGAAAGTCCACACGGTGTATGCTTCGAGAACGTATACGTGTACTCGAAATCGTTACAACAACCGAAATATCGATACCTGGAGAATCTGTTGACATCGATAGAAGAAATTGGTTATTTTACATTTTCGAATAACAGTGATGTCATTCGGTGGAAACCGAGCGATACACGTCCAAACTCGATCTTTGTTTTCAATTTTAACACGTTCAATTAACACTAACTCACGATTCGATAGCTTTACGGCGATATTCGACTGTAGAAATCGTTGCACGGTCTCACGCCTTTCGATGAATGCTGTCCACTTGGATGAGGCAATATTATCTGATTTCCTCGATTGTCGCCGTAAAGCTATCAATTCGTGAGTTAGTAATTAAACGTGTTAAGATGTATGATACAAACATTGTAAAATTTGTATTACACGATACCTGCATGTACATGCAACCTTAAACATTACTGTTTTTGTTCGAAATTGAAACATGTGTAGAATATGTATAAAAGATATGTTGTAAAGATATATAATTATACCTGCGACAACAGGGTGAATTACGGTTGTTCTTGCAAACGCTGAATGGAGTGGGAACGATTGTATGAACGGGGACGCACGTTCGAACGCACGTTAAAACGGATATGGAACGGGTCAATGAAGTTACTTGCCATAATCAGCATTTGATTATGGAACTCTATAATATCCCTCTCCAATTTATTCAGTTGATCTTTTAGAGATTTGCATGTTATCTTGGAACTCACTCATTTTTCTATCAAATTCATTCTGTCGATCTTTCAAAATTTTCATACTCTCTTGCACGTACCACTTGTTTGCGACATCGCTATCATCCACAGACGGTGCTACACGTTGAATCTTGCGTGACTTTGCATCATAGTTGGCAGCAACCATACAAAGACTGTTATCGCGAACGTAGTTTCTAATTAATCCGCTATACTGATAGTACGGATCCGTTCCGTTTCTTCCGAGCGATATTCCAAACGAGAATGTTCCGATAGCTCACAGGCGATAGCATACATCCCGGTAGCACACATAAAGTTTAACTCAATTCTCGATAGCACACATCCCGATATCGCGCAAAATAGAAAACACTCTATTCCGATAACGCACAAAATAAAAACACATTATTCTTATAGCGCACAAAGAAAGAAACATGNAAGACTGTTATCGCGAACGTAGTTTCTAATTAATCCGCTATACTGATAGTACGGATCCGTTCCGTTTCTTCCGAGCGATATTCCAAACGAGAATGTTCCGATAGCTCACAGGCGATAGCATACATCCCGGTAGCACACATAAAGTTTAACTCAATTCTCGATAGCACACATCCCGATATCGCGCAAAATAGAAAACACTCTATTCCGATAACGCACAAAATAAAAACACATTATTCTTATAGCGCACAAAGAAAGAAACATGTTATGCCGATAGCACACATTCCCGAATATTTTCCATCCCGATAGCACACATAAAGTTTTACTCAATTCCCGATAGCACACAAAATTTAACTCAATTCCTGATAGCACACATCCCGATAACACACATTCCGATATCGCACAAAATAAAAAACACACTATCCCGATAACGCACAAAATAAAAATACATTATTCTTATAGCGCACAAAGAAAGAAACACGTTACCCCGATAGCACACATTCCCGAATACCCTTTATCCCAATAGCGCACATCCCGATAGCTCATATAGTGTACGTACTATATATTGCAGTTTATTAAACAACAAATAGTCGTAAGAATACGCAGAACAGAAACTTGTATTGTATGTACTTGAGATAAATTATTTCGTAACGTACTAATGGAGATATTGCAGAGAACACCATAAAATAGTATACTTAGTACGCACGCGCGCGCCCGTGCGTACCACCCCTCCACACGCGCACACACGCATACACGCACAATCATACACAAACAAATATGATTGTAAACATTGTGCCATTTATTATCAGCGAGCAGTGAAAGTAAAAAAAATATATATACATATTATAAGACATTAAATAAATATGTATATATTTTTTAATAAGTAACAAAGTGTAGTTATGTTTACATTTTAAATTGAATTGTATCGGACTAATGAATAAATTGTATAGTAAAACGTCACATTAATCGGGATTAACAACATCTGTAGTTCTTAGGCCAGTTAATCACAGCTATTCCATTCTTCTGAAAAATTGATTTGCCTGACAAACTACGGATGTTATTAAACCCGATTAANGGTGTAAACATAATCACAGCGGCACACACTGACTACGTTTACACGACACCGTTAATCGGATTTTATAACATAATAGTTGTCAGGCAGACCAATCATAACCATTTTTCAGAAGAATGGAATAGCTGTGATTGGTCGGCCTAAGAACTACGGATGTAATTAAATCCGATTAACAGTGCTATGTAAACGAAGTCAGTGTAAAGGCGATTGCATACAAAATTTGCATAGCTGCATATGCATAGCACAAGACTGTCTGGACCAATGAACGTCAAGCATAAAGTCGCCATATTGATTTATACTTAATGTTCATTGGTCCAGACGATCTTATGCTATGCATATACGGCTATGCAATTTGGATACCGTTTATTTGGACACATAAAAGTTACACCATAAGTTCTACACCGTAAAGTTGTACACAGCAAACTTCTACCCCACAAAGTTCAATTAGACACGGTACAAATAAACACCGTTCAGTTAGATGCGTAAAAGATAAAAGGTGTTTTAAATCTATCTTTATCCCAAATTATTCTCTTTATTATTTGTTTAAAGCAGAAAATCTACCTTTATCCAGAGAATAATTTGGGATAAAGATTTAAAACATTTTTTTATCTTTTACGTATCCAACTGAACGGTGTCTATTTGGACCATGTTTAATTGAACTTTGTAGTGTAAAAGTTTGCTGTGTACAACTTTTCTGTGTAGAACTCTGCGGTGTACAACTTTTATGTGTCCAAATAAACGGTGTCCATTTGCACTGTGTCCAATTGTTCTGTGTCCAAGTGAATCTCTCCCTACCCGCATACCTTTTTCCATCTACAATTATATCAACGTTCTTAGTCAAGTCGATACGTTTATTACCAATCATCGTTCCGATGTTACTGAAATAAACACCGTAACCGTTATCTATATTGACCGCTTTTTTACTGCTTAAGACAGCTCCTAAAAACTTCTGTCCCAACGGACCGTAGTGCGTTTTTAAATTTTTTCGCGGATAAACTTCTGAAAAGTTCCCACCTCCGATTTTGTTGGGACTACGCATATCTACGTATTTTGACGCGCTGATTACGAATATGATAGTGGAAATTGCAGCAAATTTGATTTTCAAGGTCAAAACTTGAAAAATTGACGTTTTTTTAATTATTTCAATAAATATTAAAAATTTCAAAAAATATTTTAAACAAAAGTTGTAGATTTTTTCAAAATATACATTTTATGTTCTATTCATTTTTACTGTACAAGTGATAGTTTTCGAGAAAATCAAAGTTAAAGATGTACCTAGTGAACTCGTATAGCAAGAAAAGTTGTTACACATCGCATACTTTTTTGCTTATTTAAAGCAGAAAATCTAACCCAAATTATTTAAATAAAGCAGAGAATAATTTTTATAGAAAATTATATAGAAGATTATATATAAGAAATATAGCGATGTGAGATTAAATAATAACGCGTGGGCGGGAGAAGGGGGTCTGCCCCTCCCCCGCACTCCTTCCCCGCTTTAACCTAACCCTATCCAACCCCTTAATTAGATAACGAATTAAGTACCCAACGCCTAATTAGATGCAAAATTTTTGTTGTAAGCCTATGTAAAAGTTGTGAGATTGAATAATAACGCTTCAATTTTGCGCGCACCTTTAACTTTGATTTTCTCGAAAACTATCACTCGTACAGTAAAAATGAATAGAACATAAAATATGTATTTTGAAGAAATCTACAACTTTTGTTTGAAATATTTTTAAAAATTTTTAATATTTACTGAAATAATTAAAAAAAACGTCAATTTTTCAAGTTTTGACCTTGAAAATCAAATTTGCGGCAATTTCCACTATCATATTCGTAATCAACGCGTCAAAATACGTAGACATACATAGTCCCAAAAAAATCGCAGGTGAGGGCTTTTCGGAAGTTCATCCTTTTTTCGCCCCTCGGACGTTTGTAACTTGTGTCGATCGAACGTCACAAGAGGTTCATTAGCGATTTCGAAAACTTCTTCAACGGAGAGCGTGCGGATGTTTGATAATTCGCGCGGTTGTAAAATTTTGGCTGTTTTGTTCAAAGTAGCTAGAATGGTGCTCGATCGTTTCAACATGGATTTAATCAGTGTGAAGCCATGAGAGAATTGTCAAACGTAGCGTTTGATCGTTTTCGTTTAGAATTTGGTTCAACGTACACTTTCTCTCCCGAGGATAATGTTTCAAATGAAGCGTTTGATTGTTTTCGTTTAAACTTTGGTTCTGCATACTTCTCTCTCGAGGATAATGTTTCATTCTTGATGAAATTAGATTCTTCGCTAACTGTGTTTTCAACAATTTGCTTTAGAGGTTCGATAACGAGCTTAAAGTGCCTCTCCAACGCCATATCTTCCTCCATCTTACCAGATTTCAACGCGCGATACTTTTTGCGAATCGAATCACTCGTTTTCGCAATCTGTTTTGCTAACTTTTCGCAATCTCTAATTTTCCTGCTGTTATTCATATTGTCTAATTGCCCTATCGATAACAACTAATCGCGTTATGATATCACAAAGTCGTTAAATCCTTTCCTATAACGACCATTCGAAATTGCGCTACCCTTGTCTATCACTATATAAATCCGTACTTTTACTGCCAACAGATATGACACAATTTATAAAAATCTTCGTATGTCATGTCGGTGCTTACATGATCGATGTATATGGTATATGTTTTAGGTTAGTTCCATTCTGTTTGGATCAGTAGATTCGCGTTGTCGCGTATAAGATGTTTCGGTATCTTTGCGTATGTCTGACAAAGATAGAAGCAATCGACGTCTGCGTGTCTACCCATCGCAAAGTATTCTCTTATCGTATCCTGCTTGTCGCACGCCACGTCATCGAAAACAAAGATCGAGTTTGAACGTGCATCGCTCGATGGAATGACATTCCATTGTTATTCGAAAATGTAAAATAATCAATTTCTTCTATCAGTGTCAACAGATTCTCCAGGTATCGATATTTCGGTTGTTGCAACGATTTCGAGTACACATATACGTTCTTGAAGCATACGTTGTGTGGGCTTTCCAGTAGGCTAATCAGTATATTTGTTTTACCGCAATTTGACGGACCGCAAATAATACCATGTATAGAAATTGGTAACAAGTGTTTGCGTGCCTCTTTCTCAGACATTAACCTTTCGTCGAAATTAGTCACCGCGATTGGCGGCGATTGTTGCACGAACTGCATGTTATCTCCGAAAAAAACGATTTCAACAGAGCTGACCTATTTATAGCAGAGCATTGCGCCGAAACGCTCAGAAATGTTTCTGCTTTTGTTAGATAACAGTAATATATACAGTCTAAACGCCAAACAGTTAAAGTATATACCGAAGATCGATCTGTTACAACAGTTTTACAATCACATAGATTACACAGGCCGACAAAATTTTACGAAACTCCAAACCTTGAGACTAGACTATACTTTCCCAAAGGTTTTCGGTCCGCTGAATCCGAATCCAACCTTGGAATTGCTCCATCACATCAGGTTTTCGAGATATCCTAACCTCAAGGTGCAAAAAACACAGTTTTTCACTATATTCGGGATTATATTAGACCGCAAATTAATTTTTCTCCACAAAACTCGTTACGGCGATTGAAAGTACTCTTTGCCTTCAAAATGCATTTTGAGTTTTTCAGATATCTTATTTCTTCTCGGAGATATCGTCCGTTGAAATTTTTTAGTTTGGCGTTTTCGTTACAACCTTACCGAAGAACAAGAAGTTGAAGGCAAGCAAAAGTAGTGTAATTATATGTTTTTTTGGGACGTTGAATCCGAATTCGTTGTCGGTTTAAGGGGTAAGGCCATTCCAGGATTTGCAAAAAATCGATTTTTTTTTGTTAATATGTTGCCTCAAAGCTTTAAGAGTAAGAAAAAAAATTCATAGCCCGGAGAAATTTCAAAAAGGTTAGTTTTCAAAGGTTTTGCCAAGGCACCTCGCTGCGCGCTCCAAGCGCTTTTGGATCGATACAGCGGCTTGAGTTTAGTTCTTTGTAATTTCCTTACCTGTTCTCAAAATAAAATAAATCAGAAAGGATGAAAAAGAGAAGAATATCAATATGAAAGGCCAATTGTATGGTGCAGGCATCGCAGATTAAAGGTATAATGAAATTTTCTATAGAATGTTACTCAAAACTTTAAACGTAATTTACTCAAAACTGCATTTTCCAAATCGGGCGAAATGATACCTCCTACAAATCTTTATCGATTTTCTTAAAATTTGGTGGGTGACTTTTCAGATACATTATCTAGTGGACAGCGTAGGGATTTTGCGATAAGTTATAAACTTTTTTTTATAAACAATTTTTCATGAAATTGTTGGGCGAAAAATGAACTTTTTTTTCACATGTTTACCATTTTGCGAAAAAAACGGTATTTTTAACGGTATTTTCCCTACGCTGTCCACTAGTTCTTCGCATGTATTACTAAGAAATCTTTGGTTTTTTTATTCTAGGTTGAAATTTGAGGGAGCAATCGTTTCGCCAATTTGAAGCCTCGCATTAAAGGTGCCTTGCAATGTTGGATTCTGAAGCCGCCATTTTGGAAACAAAAACAAAGAAGAAAAATTTTTTCTTACATTAAAATATATGTTTAATAAAGTACCTAAACTAAATTTTCTATTGCTTTTGTTATATTCTTGAAAAAAATTCCCGAAATTAGCCTTTTTTTCTGGGATCTGGAGTGGCCTTACCCCTTAACGGTCCCCAACGGTCATGGTTTGTCCTTAACCTCAAAAAAGTCCAAGATTTTCGAATTCGCCTTTTTTTGGTCTATTAGGCAGATCACAGTTATGTATTCTCATGTTTTTGGAGTAGCTGATTTTGTAATTGCAATCTACTTAATCCCATCGAGTCATAGTTTGTCCCTAACTTCAGAAAATTCAAAATGGCGGATCCGATATGGCGGGTCAGAAGAGTCTAAATTACTATAAAACTCGATAGGGTCAGTGCACCATTTGTGGCCACTGCTCCATTTCTGGCCACTGTCTTCGTCAGTTTCCAAATTATTTAGTTTATGCTTCTTGTTAATCCTATGTAGTAGATAAATTTTATTTTTATAGTATTTCTGTTGATTACACTTACTTGCTGAATGCATGTATTGGTTTTATAACAAATTTAAATACTGGCCAAAAATGGTGAAATTGGAACTTATAACATAATTCTTATTTTTAAAACATCTATTTAATTTTATTTGCTTACCAATTTTTAATTTTATTATTTAAAAGATTCTTAAGAATATATCAAAATAGTTAAAGTTATTAGATAACGAAAAGAATTTAATTAAAACGCGTTTATTATCTTTGAAAAATTCTTAAAGTGGCCATAAATGGTGCATTGATCTTATTTGTTATATTTTTTCTCTCAAATAAAGTAATTTTAACAAGTTTCTTTACATGGACGCTCGCATATTACCGCTCTCTGCGGAACCCAGAATCACGAAACGAAGATGAGCTGACTTAGGGGCAATCAGTTTCGTGCACCTCCCACTTTTGGCTATTCTAGAGTACAAGATGAGCGCGGCTTTCAAATCTGCGTAGTACTCTGCAAAGTTTTTATATATACTATACATTTATGATATAGACAACGTAGTCTACATCATAAAATTTTCATCCGTATTGCGTAAGCTGAGAGAGTTTATTTCGTATTATGAATTTTCCCGTGTAGAGATCACGTTTGAGTGGCAGGCTAACGATTTAATTTCATACTAATTCGTGATTCGCGTACATAACAAGTTTAAGTAGATAAAAATATATGTTTATACATAAATAGACAGAAGCATTCATTTTCATCTTTCACGTTGACATTTATTAGAGTAACGATGATTTCAAGACACCCTTGCATTGAGCAAGATCGTAAATTTTGTTATATTTGTGGAAATTTTGATACGGATAGTGACCGTAGATCAATTAGTGAATTGATAAAAACTCAATATTTAAAATGTTATAAGAAGTCTGTGAGAAATTTGGATAAACCATGGGTACCTACCTCAGTTTGTAATTCTTGTAGAATAGCTTTGTCTATAGGATGATAAAATCATCAAGAAGCATTATTCAGTTATCATTCAACCAACTATTTGACATGAGCCCAAGGATCACGAAACAGATTGTTACTTTTGCTTATGTAATACAAAAGATTTTAATAAAAAGAATCTTATTTACCCTAATGTGCAAAGTGTAACACCAGCCAAAATAGGGACTATAGATAGGTCTGAAGAGACAGTTTCTCAATCAAGTGTACTTGAATCAATGGATACTGATGAGATTGATGAAACTGGAAGTTTTGATTTTGAAGATATTTCTAGTGACGAAAGTCCTAAATTTTTTGACCAAGATGGATTAAATGATTTCATTCGTGATCTGAATCTTCCCAAAGATAAAGCAGAACTTTACGTCTCAAGTTTTCAAGGGAGGAATCTATTGTTGTCTGGAACAAAAGTAACGGTCTACAGAAAAAGAAAGAAGTTTCTAAAGTATTTTTTGAATGAAAATGATATAGTCTATTGTAATGATATCGAAGGATTCATTAATTTATATAAACAAGATGAGTATAAGCCAGAGGACTGGGGGCTCTTCATAGATTCTTCTAAAAAAAGTCTGAAACAATTTGTGAAAGCCTTAGATAGAGAAAGTACATGTTTCAAGTATATTCAATCTCAATTTCCGAATTTAAGTCATGTTAAAATTAAGGAAGATATTTTTGTAGGGCCCAATATAAAAAAGCTCATAAAAGATGATTTTATAAAAACCATGACATCTGTTCAAAAGAATGCTTGGTTGAGTTTTAAAGATGTATAAAATTTTTTAGGGAACAATCGGGATCCAAAGTTTTAAACTATTGTGTTTACCATGTTAGAAAATTTTAAGCGATTAGGTTGTTTAATGAGTATGAAATTACATTTCCTTTTCTCTCATTTGGACTATTTCCCGGAAAATGTTGGAGCATTTAGTGAAAAGATGGGTGAACGTTTTCATCAAGACTTCAAAGAAAAAGAGCGACATTATCAAGATAAATAGGATAAAAAATGATGGCGAACTATTGTTGGTCTTTGAAAAGAGAAGATAACTTTAATAGTCATAAACGTAAGTGCCTGCAACGATCATTTGAAATGAAGCGCGAACGTTTTTATAAGAAAAGGAAGTAATTTCATTCTAATTAGTTCTAAAGAGTAAGAAAGAAAAACATTTATAAAAAAAAATCATTTAAAAATCATTTAAAAATCATTTAAAAAATTATTTAAAAAATCATTTAAAAAATCATAACAAAGAAAAATGAGTCATCACCGCCATGTCCTTGTTTCGTGACTCTGGGTTCGGCAGAGAGCGGTAATACATGCGATCATTCATACAAAGAAACTTGTCAAAGTTACTTTACTTAGAAAAAATATAACAAATATCGAGTTTTATAGTAATTTAAACTCTTCAAAATTCCGACCCGTCATATCGGATCCGCCATTTTGAATTTTCTGAGATTAGGGACAAACTATGACTCGATAGGGTTAAGCAGACTGCAATTTCAAATTCAGCTACTCCAAAAACATGAGAATACATAACTGTGGTATGCCTAATTGACCAAAAAAATGCAAATTCGAAAATCTTCAACTTTTTTTAAGATTAGGGACAAACCATGATCTGATGGGGTTAAACCGACAACGAATTCGGATTCAGCATCCCAAAAAACATATAATTACACTACTTTCGTCTACCCGGTCAACTTCTTTTTTTTAAGGTTTTTAAGGTAACGAAAACGCCAAACTAGAAAATCTCAACGGACGATATCTCCGAGAAGAAATAAGATATCTGAAAAATTCAAAATGCATTTTGAAGGCGAAGAGTAGTACTTTTAGATGCTGTAACGAGTTTTGTGGAGAAAAACTAATTCGCGGTCTAATATAATCCCGAATATAGAGAAAAACTGTGTTTTTTGCACTTTGAGATTAGGATATTCTGAAAGCCTGATGTGATAGAGCAATTCTAAGGTCAGATTCGGATTCAGTGGACCGAAAAGAAAACCTTTGGGAAAGTATAGTCCAGTCTCAGGGTTTAAAAAATGTCGGCCTGTGTTATGTGTGGGACAGACTTCCCGATCATATTAGAGCAGATTCAGAAGTTCAGCAATATCATCGTTGTCTGGAGCGTTACAATTTACCATGTCATCGAACGCATCGACGGTCCACCGCCGTTGATAAAGAATTGCAGCGAATGTCAACGAAGATTGGAAGAGGCTTGGTAAATCATGCAATAAAACATGCGAAAAAACGCATTTCCGAACGAATTATATATCCCCGGTTATCAGTTTTGCGGTCCGGGAACTCACTTGGAAAAAACGTTTGGCGAGAGGTGATCAAGGTATTAACCCGTTAGATGCAGCGTGTCGCGAACACGATATAGCCTATTCGCATAGCAACGATATCGCAAAACGACACGTTGCCGACGATATACTCGCCGCGAAAGCACGAAAACGTATTACTGCGAGGGATTTGACTCTCGGGGAAAGAGCTGCTGCTACAGCCGTTTGGGCGGTTATGAAGGCCAAAACAAAACTCGGTATGGGTCTGAAAACAAAGAAAAAGAAAACAACGAAGAAACGAATTCTTCCGATAGCGAAACATGGTGGTATCCTGCTGTTACTGGGAGTTATCGATTCATTAGCTGGTGGAGCGGCGGGAATAATAAAGGCTGTGAATGATAATAAGATCGCGCAGCGTCAGCTGGAAGAATTGAAACGTCATAATCGCGCCATGGAAGGTCATGGAATTTATTTCGCTCCGTACAAACATGGATGAGGAGGATACATCGAAGGAAAATTAAAGAAGAAGAACAATGATGTGGAGATTTTTCTTGCAAATAATTGCATAGCATTTATGTTTGATGAAATTCGATACGAACTCAACGGCGTGGAGATTGATCGCATCAGAAACGCCGAAATAATCAGCACTATCAAGAACTATGTGTCGTTAACGTATGACAAAGCGCTGAAATGCTGAATGGGACACTACATCAACCATACTGGAAGACTTTAATTTTTGCACTCAACTTCTGCTTTTCCGAGGATTACAAACGCGTGGTTGTTAATGCCCGTCATGAACTGAGTTTGATACGAGCGCGCAATGACAACAATTGTATCAATGAAGATTCGAAAACGTTCCATGATTTTTCTATTTCTCTTTAAAACTACATAAATTCTTATTTTTTTTATTATATACCCAGATAACCAGCGTACTAATACAATATTACGATGTGTTAGAAAGTCAATAAGAAAATCACGAGTTTGACTAATTATATATTATTCAACGTATAGTATGCGCCACTTCAGAATCGCAAACTCAAGCAAGACGCACGTTGCCCGTGCGTACGTGTTCGCAATCGTCCGTCATCTGGGCCTCGAGGCCCTCACTCTCTCCTCTGCGCGGCAGCGTCCCTCCCGTCAGCTTGCGCCGAGTCTCGGCATTTTCTAACATTCGGCCATTCTGATGATAGTGACTGTCCCCAGTCACTGGTTGTAGTATAGTTGTCCTCGTCTTTCTCCATGTTGATTGTACAATAGAATTACTGTAATACCGTCGTATTACCTAAAATCAATATAACCGAATTAATCCGACACTTCAGCGCCAGTTCAAACCGGCCCGTATAACTGAACTGGTGTAGCGCCGTTGCACTACCCAGAATCAGTCCGTATAACCGAATTAATTTAACAGTTACCTACCAATTCGATCGGCCCGTGTACTAACCTGGCACCACTATATTGTCCAGCGTCAGTTCTGAAGGGGGGTTCCTCATTCGTTCAGGATCGCCACCCATGGTTTCAGCCTATCGGCTGCTGCCATAGTTCGTTGTGATCTGCCTCCTTCCCGCAGATCTTCAATCTCATATCGATCGTTAATTAAAACTTTATGGACCCGAAACGGTCCCTTAAACTTGGGATGCAACTTCTTACTGCTACCTGTCGCAGGGTCGCTAGTGATCTGCACCAGAACAAGATCACCCTCCTGATATTTACGAGCGGCCCGTCGCATCTTGTCATATCGTTCCTTTTGCGCTCGCTGGTCTTGGTCTATGTGCTTCGTGATATCTTGGCGTAACTCGTCCAATTCAACCCGGTGTACAACGTCTTGTACCGCAGACAGGATTTGTGCCTCCGCAGCACTTCGTGGTTCACACCCGATAAGTGCTTTCAAGGGTGTCGTATTGATGCCTTTATTGTACATAATGTTCAACGCGCTCTGTATTTGCTTGACGCTTAGATCCCAGTCTTGTGGATCCAGTCCTGCAGTCGTAGTAGCCAATGCCTGTAGGACGGTCTTTGTACCTCTCGCACTGGCCATTAGCCCGTGCGCAACGGCGTTCAATACATGCCGATGCCATAGACGTTACAAAAGGAACGCTTGGGAAGTGAATGCCGTTCCTCTGTCACTGATGATCCTATTAGGGACTTCAAACAACCAAATCAGATTCGTCAAAATCTTTGTGACATGGCACGTTCTCTGATCCTTTACCGGCTCTACTATCGTAAACTTTGTAAAGCCGTCTACTATTACAAGAATGAACTTATGACGCCTTCGACTTGGTTCGAAGGGTCCAACGTGGTCCAAATGTATCGTGTGGAATGGTATTGGTACCTTCTCAATACTATGCAATTTACACTGCTTCTTCCCAGCTGCATGTTTATAATACGCGCAACTTAAACATGCATTTAAATATTTGGTTACAAAGCGTCGCATACCAGCGAACCAGTAGTTGCGTTTGATTCGCTCTAGTGTCTTGTCAGTGCTCAAGTGTTCAGCTTCATCATGACACAATTTGCAGATTTGCATCCGTGCGTTTTGTGATACCATCCACGCGTTAACTTGGTCGCTCAGTCGTCTGTAGAGCTTGCCATTTTTCATCAAATATTCATCAAAGTAATGTTTAGTTTCGTTTGTCGGTTTCCTGCATATCAATATCGATTGAATTCGTAGCAGTGATTCTTGCAGCTGCGCTGCCAGAATCCAGTCACCTTCCGTCACGTCAACGTGGTATACTTCTAATTCGAACGGCACGGGATTTCGACTAAGAGCATCCGCGTGTTGTATCCGTACTCCCGCCCGGTATTCGACATCGAACGTATATTTTTAGACTTCGAGCCACCATCGGCCGATTCGAGGTAATAGATCTCGCTTCGCGAAAGTTGCGCGTAACGCGTTACAGTCCGTTACGACCTTAAACCTTAGTCCTAATAAATATACCCGAAAGTACTGTAATGCCAAAACGACTGCCATCGTTTCTAACTCATACGAATGATAACAGCGTTGATTCGAAGTCGTTTGCTTACTAAAGTATGCTACTACCATAGTTTGATCATTGTCCTTCTGTAATAATATGGCGCCTACTCCTATCGCGCTTGCGTCAGTATGCACTTCAGTCGGTTTGTTCGGGTCGAATATTGTTAATATCGGTCTAGACGTAAGTTTTTCCTTAATTGTATCAAAAGCAGATCGTTGTGCCTCTTTCCACGTCCAAGGCATGCCTTTTTTTGTTAATCTCGTCAATGGCTCAACGATGGTTGCAAAATTCTCGATATATCGCCTGAAATAGCTAGTTAAACCTACAAAGTGCCGTACTTACTTCACTGAACGCGGTGACCATTTGCAGCACTGCTTTGACTTTGCCTTGTCCCGGCCAAATCCCTTCCTCACTAATCTCTCTGCCTAAATATTCGATTGATTTCGCGAAAAATGTGCACTTATCTAAGTTGAGCGTTAACTAATGTGCATCCGAAGCACCTCCAATACCTGGCGTAATCTATTTATACCCTCTTCGATAGTTTTAAATGGTACAATAATATCATCTAGGTACAGAAAAGCTATAGAGTTCTTTAACCCTCCTAATACTTTATCCATCAGGCGTTGGAATACTGCCGGCGCGTTTGTTAGTCCGAAAGGCATACGCAAAAATTCGTAATGACCCTTTGGAGTCACAAAGGCCTTTTTCTCAATAGAGTCGTCCGCCACTGGTATTTGATAATATCCCGCAGCTAAGTCTAATCCCGTGAAATATTGGTGACCCCCCAACTTGTCTATCTGATCGTCGATCAGCGGCAAGGGATATTTGTCTTTAATCGTGACGGCATTCAATTTACGATAGTCTATACACATACAATACAAAGCCGCCATTTTTCTTCTGTACTAACAAAATGGGGCTCGCATATGGCGATGATAGACTTTTGAATAATTTTGTTCTCCAATAACTCTCGAATCATTTCTCTCACTACCCGTTTCTCAGGTTCCGCTAAACGATATGGTCGGTATACAACCGGTACGTCCGTAGTACACTGTATGTTCACCGATGCAGAATTCGTTTTACCTGAATCACGCATCGACGAAGAAACGCAATCGTCAAATTCTTGGATCAGCTGGTTACATGGCTGTCGTGCGGCGTCAATTACGCTATTTATTTTCCGATTAGCTGTCTATACACGTCTAGAAAGCTAATAACCGTAATATCATCGCTCGCGTTATCAATCGCGGACAATTGTTTGAATAATAACATCTTACCGTGTTTAATAGTAATTATATGTTCTTGTTCTAAAAAGTCTCGGCCGACGATCACATCGTAAATAAGATGGCAATCTGGTAACACGATCGCATTGACTCGCGCTGTCGCTTCCATAATTCGAATATCAACAATTGCCGATTTATCGCTAGTCGCAATCTGCCCGGCGAAACCTTTCAATATTGTGCTTGGTGTCGACGATATTGTTATATTGTATTTATCAGCTACTGATGCTCGTAATAGCGTACATCCGCTTTCTGTATCTATTAAGCCCGTAACCTTATGCCGATTCATAAATACCGTACGTTCATACAGATTTTTATTACGTTCTAGCTCTTGCGCTACATTTACATTCTTTTGGATGGAACATTTGTCGCTACGATGCCCTAACCGATTGCAATGTTCGCACTCTACACGCGGCTTCCGACATTTTCTCGCGATATGCGATATCCCTTTTTACCACAATTAAAACATTCTATCCGTTGCTTATTATTCTTCGCGTCGTCCGTAGTTTTGTCGTCTGTCTCTGTCTGTTTTTCTCCTGTAGCCTGCGATGGCTCTTTTTGCGTACTCACCGGTTTTTCTTAACGTTTTTACCGGATCCGACCGTTTTATCTTTTTCGTTCTTTGACGGCAAATTATCCAAAGCCGTCATATATGCGTATAACGCGTTAGCGTCCGTGTGCTGCGCAGAACGTATTGTTCTGGCAATATGCGCGTCCGTGATTCCACCTTGTCGATCACTGCATCGACAAGATATTTATCTGGAATTGTAATATCCAACTTACGTAACTTATTCAATTTCTGGAAACAGTAGTCTCCCAACGCTTGTCCTGGCGTGTACAACGCTGCTTCCTTGAACAGCTTACTGAATGGTACGTCTTACGGAATTGCTGTCGTAACGTCTCCTTCGTTTCAATTCACGTAACCGCCAATCGCTGTCGTGTGTCATATAAACGAGCGTGCCCCTTCAATCGAGATGGTATCAGCCTCATGATTGCTTTCTCGTCCCACTCGTACTGCGCGGCTAATTCATCCGCGTGTTCGATCCATTTATCGATTACCAATCTTTCGAAGGATCGAATATCGGTATCATCAGCTCATCTCTTTTATGAATGCACGATCCACGTACGCGCGACCGTCGATCCAGGTTCTCGAAGACACGTTCTAACCTCTCAAAACAGTCGTCTCGTTGCCTTTTCTCGCCTTTTGATGATGAAAACGACGAACATCCCCTTCGTCTCGAGTCGCTACTTCTTAAATAACGTCGCCATTTATGGCGACCCATTGTCTGTCGTCACTTCCGTTGTATCACACGGAAAGACACTGAATCCGTTTGACACGTTGTCAAATCCCACTTCTGATTTGTTAGAAAGTAAAACCCGTACGAAATGTACCCTCTTCTCCTGCTCTCTGTACTCTTTATTTAATTAAAGAAATAGAAGGAAAATACAATAAACAAATTTGTTTTTTATTTATAAATAAAAAAATGGAATATTTATTTTTATAAAATACATGACATGAAATATACATCAATTATAAAACTTACATAGTTTACGGAATAAATTATAATTAACATGTTAACATTGTAATAAATTTTAAATTTATAAACATTATAATAAACATAAATAATAAATTATCATAATAAAAACACAATAAAAACATAATAAAATTAAACATCATAATAAATTATAAATCAATAAATAATTAAATAATTAAATTTAATTAACATTAATTAAATAATTAACATTAATTTTTTTATAAATCTAATTCATTAAAATTTTTATAAATCTAATTCATTAAAATTTT
This sequence comes from Tetramorium alpestre, assembly GCA_021460005.1. NCBI lineage: Eukaryota > Metazoa > Arthropoda > Insecta > Hymenoptera > Formicidae > Tetramorium > Tetramorium alpestre. The sequence continues at coordinate 116,211 of JAJVSH010000167.1, read as the reverse complement.
CTTCATTTTGCATCGTATCCTCTGTGTTTTCTAGATCTCGTATCGCTTCCTCATCTATCGCTGCTTGTGCTTGATGTGATGGTGCATCGTCAATGTCGTTGTTTTCTCGTTGTGGAACCGGAGAAGCATGTCTCACAAAACACAAAAAAAAGAATTAATAATAAATTAATGAAAATGGTCATATTATTGCTTTAACACGAGCGTTTTAATCAGTACCCAATGACAAATGATTGGTCAAATCAGTATCGAATCGATATCGATTCGATGTCTTTTCGATCATTATTTCTCACTGAGTATATCCTATGTTGTTAATAATTAAATACCGCACTGCTACACGATATACGTAAAAATGAAAGAATTCTGGATAGTTACAATAGTCACAGTTTTATTTTCAAGTATGTAATAATTATTGAATATAAAAATCAGAAAATAATCCAATTATATGAATTTTTATGAAGACATCAATTAATGTAGGACACTAACCAATATTGCAAAAAAAAACAATACTTTTGTCAACAACAGTTACTTTGACAAGGAGAATGTTGAATTCTTTTCTCAAAAATAACGTGTAAAGCCTGCATGAATATAACATAAAAAATACTTACCTTACAATTCCTCACGGATTTAATTCAAAAATGTTTATTACTGCATCTGTAACTAACGTTTCTTCCAAAAAAACTTTGTAACACGCAGACACTATTAAAGACACGTACGTTTGATTTAAACCCGGCAATATCCGGCTATACAATATCCGACTTTCCACTAAACAACACACATGACACAGTGAGCACGTGCAGCGAAAAAGTACAGCTCAGTGAGCACTTAGTGCACTTGGTGATTCTTTAAAATGATTGGCTCTTACCTTTGGTCTTTCACTAGATCTAAGTGTAGAAATCAATCGTATTGAAGAATCACAAAGCATTCTCTGGATAATCGGTACAGGGAGAATAATAGTATAGTATCAGTATGCCGTACGTAAGCAAATAAATTAATAAATTATAAAGGAATTATGAATTAATAGTAACTAATATGTAGATTGTATTTATTTATTATTCATAACTTTATAATAAATCCTAAAATATTGTATTAATTTCTATATTATCTAAATTTATAATATTTTATAATTAATTTATAAAATTATAAATTAGATAATATAGAAATTAATACAATATTTTANGATTTATTACAATGTTATGAATAATAAATAACTATATTCTAATACATATTAGTTACTATTAATTCATATTTTCTTTTAATTTATTAATTTTGCTTACGTATGGCGTACTGATACTGTACTATTATTCTCCTAGTACCGATTATCCGGTACGCTATACTGATATAATAACCGTACGAGTATTGTCCCAGTATGGATTACAATACTCGTATGCCGTACCTATATTATACTGATATTATTACTAGTACGAACATCAGTTTCCATCTTGTAATCGTACGGTGTAAGTATAGTAACAGTACGCCGTACTGATCCAGTTGGTTATCTGGGTATGTATATATAAAATTATATTTTTTATATATAAAAATTGCTTAACTATTAGTATTTATTCTAAAAAGTAATTGACATACAAATTTATTGAAATTGTAAAAAAATGATTAAAAAAGGATTTACTGCGAACTGACTCGAACTCGCGTCAGCCGCAGCTGAAAAGTACACGCCAGCGCTCAGTCTCCTCAGCCATCACGCTTCATGCTGTTAGAGGTTATGTTTCTGGGACTTACTGTACAGTCAGCCGATGTCCAACTTTGGTTGCAAATTTCTCAGTCCCATTCACTCTAATCCCTTTACCATAATAATGTACCCTCTTTGAAATGAGTTATGTCTCGATTCATATCTCATTTTACACTTCGTACCATTTCCTTGTGAGTATGAGTTTCCGATCATGGGAATTGTACGAGTTCCTCCTATTGCAGAGCACGACCAAATATTCATGGGCTATCAAAACTGCGATTCAATTAGAGAAAACCGCGATACATTATCTTTGCTCTGCAGACAGGTCGAAAGAATATCATGCCTCAAGATGCTAACATATTCGATGACTGTAATCTGACCAACGTGAAACTTTATCTAAATTCTGAATTTTATCCATACCTGATGACCTGAATTTAGACTTTAACAAAAATAAATACGCTATATTTTTTTACAGGTATTCACGTTTTCATAAAGCTTATTATGGATACGACTGTTATGCCACGCTTTGCAACTTATCCACATTTGTGGCGAATAGACCTTTTGTAGTCATCGATTGCGCACGACAGAACGAGTCTATCAAGAACTGTGAATGTACGCATAGAATTTGATTGCAAAGAGAATGTACCGGCAAATACTACCGCATACTGTCTCATCTTACACGATCACGTCATCGAATACTGCCCATTGTCTAATGTAGTGCGCAAGATCATGTAAATTACAATGTTAGCAATATTCTAATATAAGAAAAATTCATGTATCGTGATCCTCTTGCAGTCCACTTCTCGACGTGTCGAAAATCGTGCTACGACATCAGTCATGTCCATCAGTCATGTCCATGCCAACGTTTGTGGATCTGCAAGGTTTCATCGTTGGCAGAAACTCCTTCGTCGTGAAGGAGTTTGCCGCTCTCAGAGAGGGATATATTCTCTCTTATTATATTTTCGAAAGCCCCGAGCCACGGTATTTTCTCAGCAAAGCGGACAGACACTATCCTGGTTGACGGCGAAACATCATGGATTGTGCTGAGACGACGGACCGATTCAGTACCACAAGGCTAAAAAGTTGATTACCAAGGTGGTGCGGGATGTGACGGAGAGCGAAACTTCGCCCATCGTATACATAAAGGGACTTGAGAAACAAGAATGGCTACGAAGAAACGAGATTTGCTGCTGAACAATGCGCGAGGGGAGAGGATGTCTACATCGAGAGCCTCGACGAGCACTACGAAGACATGGAATCACTGAAAAAGATAAACACTACACAAAATTTTGCGTTGCCATAAACATGTATTGAATTGTGCTTTGCAAAATGTATTTAAGCTGTTCAATTGGTGGCACTGCCATAAAAAATAAACGTATATTATCTGTAGATATATTATTAATACAATATTAATAATATGATGCGTTAATGTATCTATTTTATAGAAAATATATTAATTTAAAAACATTTTTGATCTTTTTCTTTCTATCCCATTCCTCTCCGAAGATGTGACTCATAAAAATTAAGAACTAATTCTAATCGATAAATATTGATAAATATAAAAAAAATGCATGAAGAGCGCTAGATTACGGGATCATGTTCACTGCCCGTCAATGATTCGGGTCTTACAGAAGTCCTGATTCATCGATCTCATTTACCCGCAGAATCGATCAGATGAACGCGCATGCACTTCGGGAAATCGCACATTAAAAGGATGTCATTTTAGCAGTAATTCTTTTAAAATTATTCTAAATTACTGCTAAAATGTTCTTTCAACATGCATCTTCCCGAATAAGTACGTGTGCGTTCATCGATTCTGCGGGTAAATCAGATCGATAGATCAGGACTTCTGCAAGACTCAGCGAATCATTGACAGGCAGTGTACGCAAACGTGTGGGGAAGAATGCGAGAGCGAGAGAGAACGTGAACGCGAGCGAAGATAGAGACGCGTGGGAGCGAGAGAGAACGCGAGCGAAGAGTCCCCCCCCCCGCGTCGTAATACTCGCGATCGTCGGACCCCTCCTCCCTCGCGCATCTCCTCTCACCGCGCGAACCCCGTGCCACCGTGCCGGATCCCGTATGGAGTGCACCGCGGCCCCCTCCCCCGTGACGTCATAGCCCTCTCGCCGTGGAGTACTCCCTGCCCCTCCCCCCTCGGGTCGAACCCGCCTCTTATACCTATTGACGCGGTATTACAGAGAGCACAATGACATTATTCGTTCGTGGGTTGATGTTCTTGTTGAAATGTAATTCAGGCAATAGAAAATTTTTGGGGAATAAGCTTTGTAATGTTAGAACAGCACGTCAATATGAGATCCTTGCGTACATTGCGTGATAATGCTGATATCGAAAAATTATGCAGTTGACTAGATCATCACTCTTCCTTTTCTGAATACATTTATTTATTCTCGATCAGTATCTCGATCGGTGTCATTGCAGATGATAATATAAATTGCCATCTTGCTGGTGAAATTGATGCTGATATGGTTTCGAAAATGACAAATCAATCTTTCAGTAGTATTAAGTTCAAAAGAGCAGAAAGAATAACGACTTTATTCGCTATGACTCTCAGTATCACAATAAAATCAACTCGAATTCCTATTAATACTCAAACGCTATTTCACAGAATGATTCTTACAAAGCAAATTGATACAGAATTGCAGAATTGTTTACAATACGAACTTTCTCCATATCTATTGTCTTTATATTCCGAAGAGGGAATGCATAAAGGAACAAAATCAATCTTATACAAAGAATTTACGCCACTATCTTCAAATACTAATTTAGATGAAAAAGTAGTTGAAATTGTAGACGTTGGATTTCTCTTGCATAGAGTTGTTTGGCAACGTTTCCCTGAAAACCATTTTGCAGTATTACACCACGTATTTACAAGAATATTATAGTTCACAAGTGGTGATAGTTTTCAATGGCTATCCAGACATAACCTTTGCTGGTACTAAAACAGCCGAGAGACTTTGGTTCTTGCATACTTTTAGCGGTTGTGATACGACGTCCGCTGTCTTCAACGCTAGGAAGCGAAATTCATTTCAATATTAAAAAAGAACCCGCATCTTCTAGAACCACTAAAAGTATTCCGAAGTAAAAAACCCGAATACGATAATATTATTTCAGCAGGATGTGATTTTTTAATTTCACCGTATGGAGATAGCAATTTGAAAAATCACTGAACTCCCTTCGGTTCAAGTTCTTTGCTCGTTCCAGCTAAAATTAAGTCAAATTTTGCTTTATTGCCCCCCACGGAATCGGCAGCACAACAACATACCTATCGAACTTATCATCAAATACAAATGTGGCTTGGTAACGACAAAAATCCTGAAGAATGTGGTTGGAAATTGCGAACCACCAAAAAAAAAACAAAAAGAACAAGCCGTGGATTAGAGCCGATCATAAGCAAATTAGAACCCGCTCCACCGTCGTTGCTGAAACTCATATTGTGCACGTGTACAACAAATTGCGGTTCAGCTTGCGGTTGTCATAAAGTAGGTCTTAAATGCTCAACAATTTATAAATATTGTACTGTGGGGAATCATGCACCAATGTAAAGGTCGTACATGTAGAGGAAGAAGATGACGATGACGATTTTTTTTACGGTTTACGATTTTTTAACGGTAGTGCCACTATCTCGATCGGGAAAACAAATTGAATATCCCGATAATATCCCATTAAAAAAATTAACATAAAATGAGTTTCAGATTTTTTAAATTTAAATAATAATTGGATCCAAAATGGCGAACCACAAAAAAAAACAAAAAAAAACCGAAAAAGAAAAAAACAAAAAAGAGGAAAAACAACAAAGAAAAGAACAAAAAACGAAAAAGGAAAAAAAAACAAAAAATGGAGTCAACAACCGCCACATCCTCAATCGTGACTCTGGGGTAAGCAGAAAGCGGGATATACAAGTAAAATAATATAAAACAAAATATATTATCTGTTTCTATACAATAACATCATACTTTTATTTTATATTATAAAAATTATTTTATAATAGTACCATAATTTATTTAATTTTCATTTTGATAATAAAAAGCCATATTGGATCCGTCCTATTGAATTTCATCGAATTTGAAATCGTTGACCTCAAAAACCTTCTAGTACTAATGTTACGTCCTTTGGACTCCACAATTTCTTCCATTCGAGAGAACGTCTTTAAGGAAGAGGAATCGACGCATGTCGACGGTTGTATCAAGGTATTCGAGTTGACGGATTATTTATCTCAAAAGTAAATAGACAGCAATCGATTTCCAAATTACAGAAGCTATGTATCGATGAATAAGACAATTGCTACGCTGTCGACAAGCGCAAGGTTGCTGAAGCCTGATTAGGAGGCGCCGTTGCAACACTGGTATGCGTCGCGAGCACTGGGACCCGTCGATGATGTCAAAATATCTAAACTCTTGAGTAATTACCAGGACGCTCGGGCGACAAATTTATTGACATCATTACTTAAACCCGAAAAAAACTCCGTTCTACTTCAAACGTTCAAAGTCAATAGTTGAGAAATGGACATTAGTCGGTCGACGGAAAATTAAGTTGAATTATCCGATAGGGAAACCAGCCAATCCACGCTTCCGAATCCAGGTTCCTATCGCACCCACTCCCTAAATTTTCCCCTATAAAACCCACGATCTCAACCTTTTTAGCCTCATTCAACTTTCAGGACACCNAGAGTTCCGAGATTCACGCGTGCGTGCGGGCGTGCATGCACGCGTGAATCTCGGAACTCTGGGTGTCCTGAAAGTTGAATGAGACTAAGAAGGTTGAGATCGTGGATTTTATAGGGGAAAATTTAGGAAATGGGTGCACGCACGCATGCACGCACGCACGCACGCATAAAAACTGACACTCTCAAAGTCATTCAACATGCAATACTTCTAAATTCGGCCCTTTTCAGAGCCACATTATGGACAAAATCCGATCGAGCAATCTCCCCGCAGTGCACATCAGGTAACGCTGATGCCGACGGTAATCATTTTTTTCTGCGCTGATTTTCGAATCGCGAGACTGCAATTTTTTATCAAAGATATCTGATATATCCAAAAAAGTTTTATTCTTTGATTTTTTTGTGGAAAATTGATTTTTACAATAAAATTGCCTTATCAATATTTAAAGTGTAATATCTCAACGCCAAAATAGCGAAATAAAAAAAGTCAAAATAGGCTTTAAAGAATAATATGTCAACTTTAAAACCCCAAGTCGCGCCATCTGAATTCCAAGTTTCACTTATTCTACGGTCTCTTTTCTATACATGAAATTTTTTGACTTTTTTATGACATAAGAAAATAAAAAAAACTCAGTAAAAGTCAATATTTCTTTAGACGGAAAATTTAGTGTTAAAGTTGAGTGTTTACCCTTTCATTTGCTTCTTTTTGTTACTGTACAGAGTGGAGAAAAATTATTGGTCAAGCTTTTGCCAGTCGACTCTACTCGTCGAGATCGCCAACATTGCATCATAAACATGGTGTCACAAAATTAACTTTCAAGGTCATTTTCAATGTCAAATTTTTTTATTGGCTTAGTCGATTCTACTCGTCGAGCTGAACAAAAGTCTCAAAGGGACCATATGCCGGAAATCAATATTTCATAGAGAAATCTTCGTTTCAAGTTTTTTTACCTGAAATTTCCAAAAAATCAATTTTTATGACGTCAGAAAATAAATCTGATGCTTATAAAGTTCTTAAAATCATGTTCTTGTTCCCTTCGGGGTATCTTGGTACCCAGTAACATTTCAACGGCTGTTGGTTCCTTAAAGAAACGGTCATTTGCCTCAGAGAGGAATAATATATCGCTCCATAAAACATTCGTTACTTGTGCTTAAGAAGCTTTCCATCCATATCTAGACCTTTTTCATGATTATTAGAAGATCGCCTTTGATCTTGAATCAATTTTCAGTGTAAAATTAAAAAAAATTGTTTTAATTTTTTACCAAATTTTTTTCTAAGAATAACGTTGCTGTAGCATGCCTGGACGTTGGTGGCCGTGATCGGGCGCATCGAGATGGGCGTGACCAACGTCTAATGCTTCGAGCAATTGATCGTGTT
>JAJVSH010000167.1:79394-107763 GCA_021460005.1 Tetramorium alpestre | reverse complement strand
AGGCAAGGGAAACTCACTATAATCAAGTCAACCCGAAGTGAGAGGCGAGGGGAACTCACTATAATCAAGTCACCCCGAAGGGAACAGAAATCTACCACGTCCACGTTGTTGTTCCTGGGTAGCGCTAAGAGTAGATTAAGCAGATTTTTGACCTTGAAAACGAATTTTTCAGGGTCATTTTTGGGGGATGATTTTTGCTAATTATGATCAGGATATTCAGAACATGATTTTAAGAACTTTATAAGCATCAAATTTATTTTCTGACGTCATAAAAATCGATTTTTTGGAAATTTCAGGAAAAAAAACTTGAAACGAAGATTTCTCTATGAAATATTGATTTCCGACATATGGTCCCTTTGAGACTTTTGTTCAGTTCGACGAGTAGAATCGACTAAGCCAATAAAAAAATTTGACATTGAAAATGACCTTGAAAGTTAATTTTGCGACACCATGTTTATGATGCAATGTTGGCGATCTCGACGAGTAGAATCGACTGGCAAAAGCTTGACCAATAATTTTTCCCCACCCTGTACGATGATTGGTTGCCGAAATATGAGCCTTCGAATGTGAAAATGCCATTTTTTCGAAAAACGTCAATAACTTGATCAAAAAAATTGTAGAAGATCGTATAAAAAACGAAATTAAAGAGTAAGAGTAAGATTAAGAATTAAGCTTTTGAGACCAATTGGTTTGGTTGGTTACGAAAAAAATTTTCGCCCATGCATTTAAACAAGCATGAAGAAAAAATTTTTAAATTTCACAATTTTTCTTTTTACTTAAAAATTTTTTTGAAATTTAAAAAAAAATTTGAAATTGTGACATAACTGTCTAAAAGTAGACATTTTGCCCTTTAATTTGCTTTTTGGTATTTTTTTCTATGTTTATTCGCAATCTTCTATCATATTCGCATATTTCTATCATTATTCGCAAAGTTATAGCAGTTTGAACTTTACACTTTTTTTCCGGAAAAATTAGGTGTTCCTTTAATTTTGTTCGGGAATGTATATTTCCGAACCTCAAAAATCTATTTTAATTATATTTAATATGTATCAGTTAAAAATTAATGTTTAATAGAAGTTTTATATTAATAATATATAATTATGAATACCTGAATACTTGGGCCTGGAACCATGCGATTGATAGAAAATATTGTTTTTTCAATTCCATCACTTATGACACATTGACACGATGAAGTAATTCTCGAACTATTCACTGGTACATCGCAGAAATTGCATGCACTGGACGGAATGGAAAAATTCAAAAAAACAAATATTTTTATAAATCCTTTTAAGCGTTTGCGTATTGGTATGTACACGCACCGAGAGGAATGAGGTCTCTCGGCGGCTGGTATAAGTGTGTGACAGCCAAACGCGGCAAACACACACACCGAAGCGCGTGTCTCTAGACGCGCGGATTGAGGAGCGAAGGGCAAAAATAATGGAGGGTCGTCCGATGTCTCATCTTTATCGCAAGATGCACAATAGAAAGAGTAAACAATGCAAGACGTGCTGTCGCCTAGCCTGTACTTATAGCTCTCTCACCCTCGCCGCTTGAATGCAGGGAATGCACGTGAGATGGCTATAGAAACATCGCGGTATTTCTATACGTGTCTCGCTCCTTCTAATATCTCACGCGTTTTTTTCTTTAAGAAACACGCCGCGTGCATCGTGCGAGTACATTTATTAATATTATATATTATATTATTATATATTGTCTAAAATGATAAAATGTAATGATTGATTTGATGAAAAACACAAATTCTTATAAAAATGTTTAATTATGCCACACAGCAAAAATGCACGGTCATCCTAATTATGATTGCGAAATAATTCTTTTAGTATTGCACACTAAAAAATTGTTGTGTAAAATTACAATTATTACTGTAAGTCATTTTGAGATTTATTATAATAGTTGTAAATTTTTATACGTAAATTTGCAGTATAAAAATAAAATTAATTCTTGTGTAAGTAAACTGTTGTAAGTAAACAGATTACAGAATTAAATTTACAATACGTATAGGAAGAATAGTGATACTTTTTGTAATTGTATTATTACAAATTCAAATTTTGGTAATTGTTCAGTTTAGGGGTCTCACCTCGAAAATTGATAAAATTGGGTTCATTCGACGCGTTTTTGCACAAAAAGAAAGAATCTACCAGAGAAAATTGTCTCTCTCGCTTGCGAAGCGAGATATTAATTGTTAAAGTTGACGTGTTTTAAGGTTAGGATTCCTGTCATATCGACGATATGTAGCGACACAAACATGTTGTTTAAGTGGTCATGCGCATGCGTATTAGTTACTTACAAGGGAACTTCGCAAAGTGTTAAATTCATATTTTAATGAAACTTGATATAAATGTAGAGGGGTGAATACATGAATTTAGCAATTTTTCGTTGGTGCTTAAAAACAGTTTAAAGGAGTGAAATCATCCTTCAAAAGTAGAGATATTTTTTATTTTCTCGATATATCTCATAAACTAAACAAAATATGAAAAAATATTTTATATAAAAGTTCTCAGTATAAGTACCTCTATTTAACTATGCTATTCATTTTTTGAAAAAAAATTTTTTTAATTCACCCTTTATACTCTCTTTTTGCTGATTATTTATTGCAATTAAAATTCCAATTTTAATGAAATTTAAAATAAATGTACAGGGGATAAATACATGAATTTAGAAATTTTTAGTTAAAATTTTGTGTTTTGGTTTACAATTATCTTCATTATCAATTTCATAATAATCATTATTTTCTACAAATTCTTTCTCTTCATCTGTTACAAATTCTATGTCAGGTAAATTTAAATTTTCTATTTCCTAATAATTTTGAAATTCTAAAACAGTATTGGTGTGTACATCAAATGATATGTCATTTACTGCATTTGTTATAATATCCTTTATTACATCACGTAATTATATTTCTCTTTTATTTATAAGCGTTAGTGGAATATGTGTAATTTGAAAAAAAGTAATTAACATATTAAGAACATTCGCAACATTTATGTGTAACGTTATGCTTTGTTCGATTAAAAATTTGAATAATCTAATCAAGCACACGTTACACTTGGCACTTCAGACTGATATGAAAATGACGCATAACATCATTTATATAGGTACCAATCATCTATAAATACGTACTTTTCATGTATTATATACAACATGTATGATGCATATCGTGATACGGTAAATATAAAACACAAATACAAAACATGTGACAGAATGAACATTGTGTGAAAACAATACGACTACTCTTAAATTGCGCAGCTGTCACCTAAAAAAATAATACATACAGTAATGTAGATAATATAAATAGATAATATAATAAACACATAGATAATATAAATAACACATAGATATAAGACAGATATAAAACAAAAATATGTTAATTTTATAGTATTGTTGCGCCTCTGTCGACGTTCCTCGTCGACGCTGAGACTCGCGCCTACGTGCACGGCGACACTCACTCAATCACACAAGCACACGCGGCTTGCGCACGTAAATAAAGGGGAGATCGTTTACAAGAGAACACCAACTTTATTGATTGAGTCGCGATACAGAATCAAACGCGTCCTCCGCGAGAGGAGGCCAGCGAAAATCTGACGGGAGACTTGTTTGACAACAAGCTCCCCAGCAACCGTTGCTCCCATGACTTCAAGTCAACTTCCGTTGACTTCACGGCCGGTCGATCGATTCCGCCGATCGACTCGTCAGCTGACTCGCGCGGCCGGGGAGTATACCGGGCGGCCGCAGCACGCAACAGTATTATAACTTTGTAAATACTAGATACATAAGTCAATTTTATTGAAAATTTGTTTAATTAAAAAAAAGTTTTCCGAAAAATGAACAGCGTAGTTAAATAGAGATATTTATTCTGTAAAATTTTTGTATAAAAACACTTTTTGATATATCGTTCAGTTTACGAGACATATCGAAAAAAAGGCAAAAATGTCTCTACCTTTGATTTCACCCCTTCAAGCCGTTTTATGGCACCAATTAAAAATTTTTAAATTCATGTATTTATTCTCTCTACATTTATGCCGGGTTCATTAAAATTGGAATTTTAATGCAATAAATAATCAGCATAGAAAGAGTATGCATAAAGGGTAAATTTTTGAAAAAAAATTTTTTTTTCAAAAATAAATATCGTAGTTTANAGAATCAAACGCGTCCTCCGCGAGAGGAGGCCAGCGAAAATCTGACGGGAGACTTGTTTGACAACAAGCTCCCCAGCAACCGTTGCTCCCATGACTTCAAGTCAACTTCCGTTGACTTCACGGCCGGTCGATCGATTCCGCCGATCGACTCGTCAGCTGACTCGCGCGGCCGGGGAGTATACCGGGCGGCCGCAGCACGCAACAGTATTATAACTTTGTAAATACTAGATACATAAGTCAATTTTATTGAAAATTTGTTTAATTAAAAAAAAGTTTTCCGAAAAATGAACAGCGTAGTTAAATAGAGATATTTATTCTGTAAAATTTTTGTATAAAAACACTTTTTGATATATCGTTCAGTTTACGAGACATATCGAAAAAAAGGCAAAAATGTCTCTACCTTTGATTTCACCCCTTCAAGCCGTTTTATGGCACCAATTAAAAATTTTTAAATTCATGTATTTATTCTCTCTACATTTATGCCGGGTTCATTAAAATTGGAATTTTAATGCAATAAATAATCAGCATAGAAAGAGTATGCATAAAGGGTAAATTTTTGAAAAAAAATTTTTTTTTCAAAAATAAATATCGTAGTTTAATGAAGGTATTTTTACTGTAAAACTTTTATATAAAACATTTTTTTATATTTTGTTTACAATATCGAAAAAACAAAAAATGTTTCTACTTTTGAAGGGTGGTTTCACCCCTTTAAATCATTTTTGGGCACCAATGAAAAATTGCTAAATTCATGTGTTCACCCCCTCTACATTTATGCTAAGTTTCATTAAAATCTGAATTTAACACTTCGCGAGGTTCCCTTGTTAGTGTCGAACACTAAGTTTAAACTAGAACTGTATAAGATAAATCTAGCTCTAAATACTGTTGTTTTGTATAAGGTCGCAAGCATAATGAACTTGTTCGAGTTCGCGCATTTAACGTATAATCACGAAGAATTAATAAACTTTTTAATCCAGCAAGGTGTTTTAGTATTTAAAATTAAATGTAGTAAATGTGGAAATGAGATAAATATTGACAAAAATACATTGTTGTACCGATGCAAGAAACGGTACTTTGTGAAAAACATGTACAAGAAACGTGTGAATATGCAGTGCGACTTTAAAAAGAGTGACAAAGCAAGTACTTGGTTTCATAAAAGTCTTGACATCGCAACTGTATGCAAAATCGTTGCATGTTTCTTGCTGTTACGACACCCTCATCAAGAAGACACAGAAGATAAGACTTGCACAGCATGAGCCACGATTGTTGACTGGTTCAACTTTTGCTGAAAGGTGTATAATTATATCAATAAATAATTACTTTTGTATACTTAATATTTAGTAACATATAAAACTAAATTTAGCATTATTTTCATTTACAGGTCTGTATGTTCTATATGGGCTGATAAACATAGCAAAAAGCTTGATGGCCCAGAACATACAGTAGAAATCGATGAAGTAAAAATTGGTCGAAAAAAATACAATCGTGGCTGGCTTGTAAAAGAAAATTGGATTTTCGGAGGATACGAGCGAAAGTCAAAGAAGATTTTTATTGTTCCAGTAAAGGATCGGACGGAACACTCCTAGAGTGTATAAAAGAATGGATTCTTCCAGAAACAACAATTATTTCAGATTGTTGGAAGTCTTATAATTGCTTAAGCAATGAAGGTTTCCAACATCTAACAGTTAACCATTCTTACAACTTCGTCGATCCTGATACTGGTAAAATATTTTAAATTTATATTACAATTAATAAATATTTTATTCTTCAATATTTACTTTTTTTTATTTACAGGCGCTCACACTCAATATGTAGAACGCGTTTAGAAGAAGTTCGGGGGAATATTCCAAGGTAACTAAATCCGAAACTAAATCCATGTCATTAGGTATTTATTCGAATTCCTCTTCAAACGCGTCTAAAGCCGAACAGAGCGAATCTTCTTCAAAATCGTCGCAAAACTGTATCCTTTGATATCCATTCCTACAGAGCCAGAAACATCAGACCAGGGACCAAGTACCAGTACAGATCAGGAACCAAGTACCAGCACAGCGTAGACACATTTTTTCACAAAATACCATTTCCTACATCGGTCCAACAATGTGTTTTTGCCAATATTTATCTCATTTCCACATTTACTACATTTAATTTGATAGATGCTAAAACACCTTGCTGAATTAAAAAGTTTATTAATTCTTTGTGCAATATATTAATATATTTTATAAATATTTTATAAATATAAATAAATCGAATTTATTTTCCGAAAAGATTAATAACTTATGCAACAATTTTCTTTATCCCAAATTATTCTCTGCTTTAAATAAAGCACAGAATTATTTCCACATAGGTTACTATATTGGTTTACTATATTGGTTTAATTTAGCGCGCTTTCTGTCAACTTTAACAATTAATATCTCGCTTCGCAGGCGAGAGCGACAATTTTCTCTGGCAGATTCTTTCTTTTTGTGCAAAAACGCGTCAAATGAGCCCAATTTCATCAATTTTCGAAGTAACGCCCTTAAACTGAACAATTACCAAAATTTGAATTTGTAATAATATAATTACAAAAAGTATCACTATTCTTCCTATACGTATTGTAAATTTAATTCTATAATCTGTTTCCTTACAACTTACACAAGTTTACTTACACAAGAAATTAATTTTATTTTTATACTGCAAAGAGCGACTCTAAAATTAGCTTGTTTTCGAGACCTCGAAAGTCAAGCTGAAATGTGTGCCGAATGAAAGCTTATGATGGTAGATTACTTGTGGAAAAATTTCAAGTTGAGCATACTTCTCAATTTTGAAAAATGGGAGGGTCAAAGAGGGATAAAATACTGTAATGACATAAAGTGGACTTGGTTTTGAAAATGATAAATATTGTAAAAAACGACGAAACATTTTTTTTTTAAAAGATTTTTTAAAATGGGAACAGATCCCCAAAGAGAAGGTGGTGATGGGAGGAGAGAGAGGAGACCGTAATTGTTGCAACGGGTCGAACGGGGACTCGTTTGAAAGAGCGTTTCGAGCCGATTGCAACTCGAGGTCGTACAGGTCACTACGATTTGTACCCAGATACAGAAAAGTCATAATGAAGTCATAATGAAGACATAATATTCGTTATCCGCTACCGCCGGCGTTAGCGTAACCCAAGATGTACCGTGTGGAAGTCGCACGGTCGGATTTACATCTCGAGTGTGTGTGCGTGTGTGCGTGTGTGCGTGTGTGCGTGTGTGCGTGTGTGNGTGTGTGTGTGTGTGTGTCGATCGTCATTTGTTTCTACACGCACACGCATGCGCACGCGCGCGCGCACACGCACACGCACACGCACACGCACACGCTTTTTCTAAGCGTTTCGAGCCGATTGCAACTTGAGGTCGTACAGGTCATTATAATTTGTACCCAGATATAGAAAAGTCATAATGAAGTCATAATATTCGTTATCCGCTACCGCCGGTGATACTGTAACCTAAGATACCGCGTGGAGGTCGCATGGTCGGATTTACATCTCGTGTGTACGTGCGTGCGTGCGTGCGTCGAGTCCTCGTTCGACCCATTGCAACAATTACGGTTTTTTTCCCCCCATCACTACCTTCTCTTATGGGAATCTGTTCCCATAAGAGAAGGTAGTGATGGGAGAGGGTTTTAGAGGATACATCTTTTTTTTAAAAAAAAACGTGTTTCGTCGTTTTTTACAATATTTATCATTTTCAAAACCAAGTCCACTTTATGTCATTACAGTATTTTATCCTCCTTTGACCCCTCATTTCTCAAAATTGAAAAGTATGCTCAATTGAAATTTTTCCACAAGTAATCTACCATCATAAACTTTCATTCGACATACATTTCAGCTTGACTTTCGAGGTCTCGAAAACAGACTAATTTTGACCCTTTTTTAGGGTCGCTCTTTACGTATAAAAATTTACAACTATTATAATAAATCTCAAAATGACTTACAATTGTAACGATGCCCCCGATCTAAGCATCATTTACCCGGCGAACATCAGCCGGAAGTCGCTTGACCGACGATCCGTCGGGCGGAAACCGAAGCGCGATGTTCCCTTTTTTAAACCTTGCCACGACTCGTCTCTGGGAAATCGGCTCGGGGGCCTACGTCGCGGCTAAGACCATTCGGGCGTTTCCGCCGAAGCGTCGGAGGTAGCCGGGCGCGACGCGGAGGCGCGAACCGATGCCCCACCGCGACCAACCACCAAAGTTACGCGCCTGCGCAATACTCCGAAAACCGGCCGAGTCAGGGTATAAAAGGCCAATTTCCAGGAAGGCGAGTCGCATTTTCTCCGCGGCTTGCTAGCCGAGAGTCACCATACTCTATGAGCCCAGCAATCTACGAGAACCACTGAGCGCAAGCCATACGGCACGAGGTAAAAGAGAATTCTCTGCCCCCGCTTGGGACTTTCCGGCACGTACGTGACTCCGCTCAGACCGCCGATCCTCCGGCCGCTAGTATAACCCCAAGGTGAAAGGTTTCTCCGCCTTGGCCCGGGTTTTCCTGGCCTAGCGACCTGACCACTGCTAGCCGACCGCACGGGACGAGGGCAAGAGAGTTCTCTGCCTTCCCCCGAATATTCTCGGGCACGGTTTGGTTTCCCGTCGTCCAGGGGAGAAAATACAGCATAGCTTCGACCGCGGTAGCAATAATTCCCCGATTCGCGCGCCCACGCAAGCCCATCGCGTAGCCATCTCTCAGGCCTGATTGAATGCCTGTCTGCAGAAATAACCGACCGCACGGTCGCGTCCGCATGTAACCGCGAGCTGATACATCCGTACCCACCGTAACCAGCTTCGCCGAATCCGAGCGATGTACGCGAACCTGAGTCCGTTATATCACTACCAAATCACTTTGTCTCTTCTTCGAATACTGGACAAATATATTTTTGGTATATTCCGACCACTCCGCATTGCCGAATCGCGAGTCTATTGTTCGTCCGCGCATTAACCAGTTTGTATAATTAGTATTACTAATTTCCGAATCGCGAGTCTATTATACGTCCGCACGTTAACCAGTTTGTATAATCAGTATCATTTATTTCCGAATCGCGAATCTATTGTCCGTCCGCGCGCTTGATTATCATTGTTTCTTTTCGTGTAGTATTTCTTGTATTTTTTATACTTATAATAAATTCTTCGTTATATTGTTTTTTTTTGCATATCCGAGCGTGTTCTATCGGCCCACAGATCTGCTCCGAAACCGTGCCCACCGACGAGCTAATCCGTGTACGTCTAAGAGCTTTCGGAAAGCAGAACGTTTTACAATAATAGTTATAATTTTACACAACAATTTTTTAGTGTGCAATACTAAAAGAATTATTTCACAATCATAATTAGGATGATCGTGCATTTTTGCTGTGTGGCATAATTGAACATTTTTATAAGAATTTGTGTTTTTCATCAAATCAATCATTACATTTTATCATTTTAGACAATATATAATAACATAATATATTAATAAATGTGCTTGCGCGATGCACGCGGCGTTTCTTAAAGACAAAAACATGAGAGATATTAGAAGGAATGGAGACATGTATAGACACCGCGATGTCTCTATAACTATCTCTCCTGCACACTCTGCACTCAAACGACGAGGGTGAGACAGCTGTAAGAACACCGCCAGCCGCCAACACGTCTTGCATTGCTTTCTCTCTCAATTGTGCATCTTGCGATAAAGATGCGACATTGGACGGCCCCCACTACTTTTTCCCTTCGCTTTTCGATCCGCGACACACGTATGTACGCGCTTTAGTATGTGCGTTCGCCACATTTAGCTGTCACACACTCATACCAGCCACTGAGGGACTCCATTTCTGGGTTGCGTTCCAAAACTTTACTCTGTCAACTCTAAAGAATCTAAAGTGGTGGGGGAGATAGTAAGCCAGAGTAAGTTACTCAAATCGAACGATTTGGAACGCGATATATTCGTATAGTTTACTTTCTCAACCCACCTCAAAAGATTAATAGAGTTAACTCTGAGGGTACTTTACTCTTACTTTTGGAACGAATAGACTCCGCCCATATAGTCAGTTACTTCGTGTTTTAAAACGGCGATAGAGTTAACTCCTCTACTCGGAGTAAAGTTTTGGAACGCAGCCCTGCCGGTCAATGTACATGTGTATGAGTGTGTATGCGTGGGTACGTGCGTGCGTCCGTATATACGCGTGTGTATACGTGACCCGCATGTATTTTATTTTGATTGATATCTAAAAAAATTATATTATAAAAATTTTTTGTTGATTGATTGAATTGATTAATATTTCAAAAAATTATATTCAACAATTTTTTAAGTTACTAAATAAAGATGATTTTAAAGACAAGTTTTTCATAAAGTTTTTCATAAAGTTTTCATAAAGTTCTAATTTTAAATTTTAAATTTAAAATTTTATGAAAAAATATTTCATACAAAAATTGCTTGATTTTGAAGAAAACAGTAACTGATTTTAAGTTGACTTAGGTAATGTCTTCGAAATCATCTCTTTACTTAATAACTTAAAAAAACTTTTGTAATATTTTTTTTTATACGAATCAACTCTCTTTAATCTGTATATAGAATATTTTAAAAAGATTGTGATGACTATATATAGTTATGTTTTTTATTAAGTAAACAAAAAGTTCCTATAAGAAATGTTCTTAAAATATTTTGTTAAAAAGATAATGTAAACACTGCTGTTGTAATCCGATTAACAACTTATTATTCAAATAATATCATTATCTAATTATTTAAATACTAGGAAGAATTATAAAGAACCGAGATCACAATATAACACGACAAAGGAGGCTTGTAGATAAGTCAAACCATTGACCAATCATCCCAGAACAACGATTCATTAAGGTACGCAAAAGTCTTTAAAGATGGGAAGCCCTGATATCTCAAGGCAATCTTCGAAAAATAATGCAGTCTTCTCAAAGTAACATAATTCATCGCGAATAAATTGATATACGCAAGTGTCACTGGTAATTAAATAAAAAAACAAGTATAAATTAACTGTAATTTATTTGTAATGAAACGATGATTTCATTTCGAATATTCCTTGATCCCCGGTGGAGGATGGACCGTGTGTCCATTGCAGCATAACACTGCTTTAATTGCAATTTAGATACAACTATTTGCTTATTTGTCAAATATTTTGATATGTAGTTATCATTGTGTTAGCTACAGTAAATTTTTAAAATAAATTGTGAGTCATGGAGATTAATTCGAATGCAGAAGTGGCTGATATACGTTTGATGTATGGCATGGTAAATTGTAATCGAATTAAGCGACTTTATACGGATCCATTCCCAAACTAACACTTGCTTAATCCCTTAAGCGGCAAGTTGGTTTTAACTGAATGTGTTCCAGAGGACAAAAAAAAAAGATTCTTTGATTTTTATGAAATTCTGTATCCAGGGTTTTTGGATCACAGAATACGTGGTCAAAATTGTCAAATTCAAAATGGCGGATCCAATATGGCAGACAAAATGTTACATAAACCAAAAATTGATGTATTTTATTAAAATTTTTATTAAAAATTCGTATTTTTTGTTTTGTATATAAATTAATTATCAATGCGAAAAAATTTAAAATTTTCAAATTAGAAATTATCGATTATTGACATCTAAAAAATAAGAAAAAAATTTTAAAGATTTATTTTTCTAGACCCTCTGCGTAGATACTTAGCTGGTAAATTTTCATTTATAATCTCAAAATATGCCAGGAGGAGGCAGAATGGAAATTACACTCTATTTTTACTTTTTTTAATGTTTTTAATTTTTTAATTTTTTTTAAATTTGGATTTTAGTATGTATTTTTGTATTTTATATTTTTATTTGAAAGGTTTAATTATTATTAAATAACATATTATTAAATAACACATTTTTAAAATTATATTATACCAAAAATACGTATTTCACAATCCAAAAACTTTCAAAAATAAAGTTTGATAAAATTTTCGGATTGTGTGATACTTTTCAGTCCATCATATTTGATCCGCCATTTTTAATTAGTCAATTTCGACAGATTTGTATTCCGCGACACAAAAAACTCTGTATATACAATTTTATAAAAATTACAACAACAATCTGCGAGAAAAATGCATTTTACTCAATATTGTGTCAATGCCTCTTGGGGCACGACGAAAATGTGTGTACTATGGCGTGAATGCCACTCAAGGAGTTAATGAAAGAAAAATTATGCATTTGCAAATAATTAGAACGTTTAAATCTTCTACTCAAGGTTATGAATGGTCACAAATTGCAAGAACGAAAAATGAGTGTTAACTTACATTGAAAAAAATACAGATATATATAGAATAATACAGAATAATACAAGAAGAATTGCTTTGGAGGAAGATTTATACAATGCTATTGTTTTTTATTTTAAGAACTTTTTACCCGATTCCTGTAAACGTTTTTTCGGCAACACATTTCTGTAAACGTGGATCAAAAAGACCCAACGCATTGTAAAAATTGTAAATATTGTTGGAAAAATCTGAAAAAATTTATATATTATCTTTAAACCTTCTACTTTATGATCAAATTGTGAGAAATATGATTTTTCAATTGATTTATTTGTTTTAGTGCGAAGGCTTATAGAGAATCACATTACAATTTTTTATAAAATTATCTTTTAAATCTGCTAGATAATATTCCATAAAACTTGACAATACGTATGTGATTTATACATGATGGTTTACTTTCAACTGTATTGCAAAACACACAGAATTTTTGGATATATTTTAATTGAGAATCACAGTAGCCCACTCAAAATGACTTACACACTTTAAATTTATTTGATTTTTATCTATGGGACTATTTGAAAACAATTATTTACTCAATTCCGATTGACAACAAATAACAACTTAAAGAAGAAATCAAATGAACACAATACTTTAGGAGTATTCAAATACTCATAAGACTGCGAACTGGCAGTTCGAAATTTTACTTGAGAGCTCTCCTCCCGAATACAATTTTTTAGGATGGAAGATTCGCCCTCTTCCTTGGTTTCAAAGTAATTAACAATTGGAATTTTTGCCTGGGTCGAATCGACCCAGGTTTACAGGAATCGGGTTAACTTATTAACCATTTGCATAATGCGAAGAACCCAGATTTCTATAATGTGAAGAATCCAGAATTGCATTGATTCACGCTGTTAACATTTTGAGCATTTTTTTCATTTTGATTCTTCTTTAATTTTTGAAATTCTTTTAGATAAATATTAGTATGATATTGTATTATTTTAACATTGAAATGAATTCTTTTAATCGACATATTTAAACAATTTAAGAACATATTTTATAGAAAATTTTTGTTCGTCTTGATGAGAAGAATAACTACATATACCCATTTGAATCAGTGAAATCTATTTTTTTCTTCGAAATTATTAATGATACAAAAAATGTTTCAGACGAAAATTGTATGATTTGTATAGGGGGCTAAATAATGTTAAAATTAATTTTCGAAAAAATTGATTTTTTTCAAAGTCACAAAAGTTATCGCTATTTTTTAATTATGTATATGATTCTTTTTACATAACGATTATTTTTATTATTCTGCATATAAAAGTAGGTAGAATATTAAGAGAAAATTGTCGAAAAAAATTATATTATAAAAATTTTTTGTTGATTGATTGAATTGATTAATATTTCAAAAAATTATATTTAACAATTTTTTAAGTTACTAAATAAAGATGATTTTAAAGACAAGTTTTTCATAAAGTTTTTCATAAAGTTTTCATAAAGTTCGAAAAATCTGTTTACTAGTATTACAAAAATAGTTTACTAATATTTTATACAATACTTCATGTCAAAATGTGCTAGAATAAAGAATTAATTACTTCTTCTCATAAATTGATTTTTCGACATCTTTATTTTACTTTTATATGCAAAATAACTAGTGGAATCATTTTATGTAAAAAATATATAATTCTATTTTTTTATTAGGTGCGCAAAAAAGTTCTGGGCTTTAGATTTCATACAACCGAAATCACAATTAAAATTTTATATATTCTCCCACCCTTTTGCGGTTTCAAAGCTTTGATATTTGGCTTTTTAAAATGCGGTCGACAATACTTGATGCGCCTAACTTCAAAACTAAGTAGCGTTCACGATGCAATACCAAAGGGCATATTCGATTTTCTATCCACTTCGCGTTTTATCTGAAAAAAATGCTGTTGAAGCCGCTGAAATGATTTGTGTTGCATATGGCGAGAACGCTGTAAGCCATTCTACGTGTAAAAGATGGTATCAATATTCGACATCGACGCCAAAGCCCAATATTCACGCCAAGAAGGTTTTGCTCTGCATCTGGTGGGATTGGAAAGGTGTGTTGCATTATGAGTTGTTAGAGCCGGGTGAAACAATTACAGCAGATCGCTATCAACAACAATTGACTAATTTGAGCGATGCGTTGGAGGAAAAGAGGCCATTTACTGGGCAAGGACGTCGTAAAGTGATCCTGCTTCATGACAATGCCCGACCACATACTGCAAAAGCGACTCAAGATCATATTTTTGCGTTAGGCTGGGAACTTCTCCCGCACGCGGCGTATTGTCCAGACATGGCGCCTTCTGATTACCATCTATTCCGGTCGCTACAGCATCACTTGGCTGATACACACTTCATGACAATTGAAGAGATACGAAAATGCATTGAAGACTTTATCGCCTCGAAACCGATAAACTTCTATCATCAGAGAATTCGCAAGCTGCCTGAAAGATGGCAAAAGGTCATCGATGCAAACGGAGAATATATCGCTGATTAATATTATTTAATTGTTTTTAAATAAAAATTAAATTTTGTAAAAAAAAGCCCAGAACTTTTTTGCTCACCTAATAAATAACCTTTATGTGACTTTTAATATCGATTTTTTTAAATTAATTAACATTATTTGTCCTTCTTCAAACCACACAACTTTTGTCTAAAACAATTTTTTGTATCATAAGTAAATTCAAAGAAAATTGACTGACTTAAAATGAGATATGTGTTTCATTTTAATTATATATCTTTTAATTATATATTTAATTATATATTAATTATATATATATATCCCAGGCAAATATCTCAAAAAATATAGAAAATATGAAAAAATGTTTCAGACAAAAGTTGTATGGTTTCAAGGGGAAAATAAGACGGTGTCATTGATTTGATCTTCTTTCTCGAAACCATACAATTTTTGTCTGAAATATTTTTCAATATTTTTCATATTTTTTTTAGATATTTGCCTGGGGCAATTAAAATGAAACACGGTATAGATAATGCAATCTTTTTTGTACAGGAAGACACCCTGTATAAATGTAATATTCATAAAAAATTTAATATTTTCTGACATATTTCATATTTTATATAGAAATTTATATAAAGATATTAAAATTTATCACAAGAAATATAAAAAATTTTATGAAATATTCGCTATCTGTAGGAAATTGAATCACAATAAATGTTCGATGTAGTATAACATGAGAAGTCACATTATACTACATCGAACATTTTTTGTGATTTAAACATAA
Organism: Tetramorium alpestre; assembly: GCA_021460005.1. Taxonomy (NCBI): domain Eukaryota; kingdom Metazoa; phylum Arthropoda; class Insecta; order Hymenoptera; family Formicidae; genus Tetramorium; species Tetramorium alpestre. The sequence continues at coordinate 92,121 of JAJVSH010000167.1, read as the reverse complement.
AATTTTTTATCGTGTTTTGCATGATTTTCCGTTATTTTGACATTCTAGTCGGAATGAATTATTGACACTCATTATTGATGACTATAATGCATAGATGCAATATTTTATGTTTATAAACAAGAAATGACTTTCACTTTTCTTTTTTATTAATACTCATTTTTATTAATAATAATAGAAAAAATTAAAAGTAGGATTTTTTAAATCTAACATCTTAATGTACAATAGAAAAGCTCAAATGAACGAAATAATATGAAAATCAGATGAAAAGCGAAGTTTCGCGATAAAATACACGGTATAAAATCCTGCTGTAAAGATATTGATACGCATAAAAACAGAAATATTATTTCATTGTCATATTTTAACGAAATTCGTCTTTTCACTTACAATTAATGCGAGAAGTTCAATTCCTGACTATTTATCTCATAATTTTATCGTTACATATTTTTATGCACAAAATATTAAAATAACGTGATGAATATATAAAGAAAACAAATAATTACATGAAAAAGTAATTGTAAATGCAATTGATAATTGTTAATTTGTATTTAATTTAAAAATGAGAGATAATTCAAAGTTGATATAATGACTCAATTTGTTTTAAGTTTTATTTTTATATAAAACTTAAACTAAATAGGCATTTATATATATGTATATATGCATATATCGTATATATGTGTATGTGAGTAAACGCGCAAGTGCATAAATACATACTAATTATTTGTCGTATAATATTCAAGGACAAAATAATAGTAACAATATTTCGGTTTTTCATTATCTCGACATTCCCGCGCGCATTCTTCTGGCGTTGAAAATTTCTGTTGAGAATTCCATGTTGTTGAAGTTAGTTTTGGGTGCCACCAATATGCTATTTAAAATAATAATAGATTTTAGTAACAAATGGTATAATTACAAATTTATATTATATGTATAATTAATTTTTTAGAATTACGAATTTTTCTTACAATTTTTTAAATTTTATTAAGATATAATTTCTATTCATGTTAAATAAGAATAATACTTGCTTTACGTAGAAAGAAATATGGTTTTATTAAGAGAAAAGTATTATTAAATAATAATTTAGAATATAGGGCTAACGAACCACGCTAGTTGTTAGTGCTTCCTTCAATACTCAATGTATAAAAAATATTTACAAAACACAAACGTTTCGACCTTAAATGGGGTCATCTTCAGTGACATAAAATATATACTTATGGTTTATCTTAACGTTACCGCTAATTATCTTATATTTATCGCAAAAAACGCTGTAATACGTTGTCGCATTATCATACCCGAAAGTTACTATTGTTGTCTGGCTAAACGTAACGAACTGAGGAAAAAAAAAAGAAAATGTTCAAAAGGTTGAATTTTTGGGACAAAGAGACAAAGGGACCGGAAAAAGATAATTGAATAGCTAAGTTGAATTTAAGGAACAAAGAGACAATAGGAAAGGGAAAAGATGAAACTGAGGAAAAAATGTTCAAGAGGTTGAATTTTTTGGAACAAAGTGACAAAAGAACCGGAACAAGATAACTGAATAGCTAAGTTGAAGTTTTAGGAACAAAGAGACAATAGGAAAGGAAAAAGATAATTGGATAGATCCATTAATAAATGAGATTATTGTTCCGATCATACCTGAAAGCCACCGTTGTTGCCGGGCTGCTCGTAGCGGACTGAGGGAAAAACCTCAAGCCCTCAAGAAAGCGAATTTCAAGAACAAAAAGACAAAAGTAAAGGGAAAAAGAAAAAGTGGAGAGGATTAAAAGGGGGGGAAAAATTCTTTTATGAGGAGGGTAATTTTTCAAGAATTTTAGATACACGGACGACACCCTATTGATCGCCAAAAGCAGGAAAGAGCTTCTCACACTCCTGGAAAGGCTTAATAATTTCAGCTTGAATTACGGACTTCTCATAAATAACACCAAGACAAAAATCATGATAGTCAACCGGGAGCACTTTCGGGATAACTTCCCTGGCACATTGCACATTGGCTGTTTTGAAGTAATCGATAAATTTATATATTTGGTCGCTTTGATAAACAACCGGGGAGACTGTGAAGATGAGATTCAAAGACGCATCCAGTTGAGTAGGGTGGCAATGATTCAATTAACTAAGTTGTAACTAAGGAAAAGCCCCAATGTTACGCGCCAAACTAAAATCAATCTAGTCAGAACATTGGTAGTCTCAGTATTCCAATACGCCTCCGAGACATGGACGATGCGAGCGGCCGACCAACGACGTGTGGACGCGTTTGAGATGTGATGCTGGCGAAGGATGCTGCGAATCCCATGGATAGTGAGGAAGACGAACGTGTTGATATTAACAGAAATAAAGCCACCTCAAAGACTATCCAGCAACGTGTACAGTTGTATCCTTAAGTTCTTTGGACATATAAATCGCAGCAATGCTATCGAGCACCTGATAGTCCAAGGGAAACCTGAAGGGAAGCGGTGACGGGGTCGCTCACCGATTCGGTGGACCGGTGCAGTCAAACAGCTCCTCAACGCCAACATGGAGGAGGTAGTGAGCCACTAACCGAGACAGATGGCGTGACATCACTACTGAAGCTATCAGAAACATGGAAGGTTAGGCATAGTCACCACACATCTGCCAAGATGTTAAGGATTTGAATGATGAATTTTTCAAGGATGGGGAGGTATGTCTCTGGGAGAGATTCTGTATCTGCCTGTTTGTTTAATCCGAGATTTTGTTTTTTAATGTGGATCATTTCTGAAGTGAGTCTTCTATTGTATGAAGGTTCTTGATCTAGAATTTTTGTACTATCAAATTCATGACCTGTCTCAAGGCGGTGGCAAGAAATTACAGACAGGTTTCCATTGTTTTTTCTGATGTCCATTTTGTGTTTCTATAATCTTGTTTTGAGTTGTCTTTTTGTCTGTCCGACATATGTTGCATCACAATTTGAGCATTTTATTTTGTACACTAATTCACTTTGTGTTAGTTTTTTTTATTTGTCTTTGCTCGTTTTTATGACATTTTTCAAGGTTTTTGGGATTTTGTATGCTACCTGGCTGTTATTATTAGAATTTTTAAAGACCATCGAATTCATTTTGACATCCACATATTTCTCTTTTAACAACAAAATATACAAATAGATTTTTGACACACCGATAGGCTCCACCCTATCCCCGATTTTTGCGGACTTAGTAATACGAGACCTAGAGAAAGCTGCGAACAATTACCATATATCCTCCCCTTTTATTTTAGATATGTAGATGATAGCTGTGATCCTGACGGCTGTGCCCAACAATTGTATAAACCAAACTCTAGACATTTTTAATAGCTTTTACAATCGTCTGCAATTTACATGCGAAACTAGCAATAACAATAAATTTAGTTTTCTCGATGTCACTTTGATTGTACATAACAACAAAATCACCTTCAATCAATACCACAAACCGTCCTTCTCTAGGAGATTTCTTAATTTCAATTCACATCATCCAATCACAAAGAAGGTGTTGTTATTGGAATAGTAGACAGAACAATTATACTTTCCCACCCATAGTTTCATGAAAAGAATCTCAATGCGGTGATAGAAATGTTACTAAATAACGGTTATCCATTGGATTTTATTTTTAAGACCATAAATAATAGAATCAAGTATCTAATCAACAAGGAAAGAAAACCAAATAACGGAGAATAGTCAAATACTTAAAGAGAAAAAAGAGAGAGAAAACATTTTTGTAATATAGAACTACAAAAAACTCCGTATTTTGTAGTTCTATATTACAAAAATGTATCAGAAAAATTCATAGGATTAGCCAAGCAATATAACAGCCAGGTAGCATATAAAATCCCAAAAACCTTGAAAAATGTCATAAAACGGGCAAAGACAAATAAAAAAAACTAACACAAAGTGAATTAGTGTACAAAATAAAATGCTCAAATTGTGATGCAACATACAGGGGATGGCAAAATAATATGAACACCATGCAATATAGTACATCTTGCATGTTGGCACTGCTTCTGTATAAATAATGCGACGCGTATGTATTGCACAGTGCCAAGTCTTGTAGGTTATATTTCAGTGTATTATACGCTTTGTTCTGCGACGATTAAAACAAGCGATCGGTGAAATGTGTGATCTCTCAGAAAGAAGGCAAATCATTGGTGCTCGATTAGCGGGAGCACCAACGATTTGCCTTCTTTCGAAGTCTAAGACGAAACAGCTGAATTATTTAACGTTTCACGTGCGACAGTATCCACGGTAATGACAGCATACACAAAACATGGTAAAACATCATCGGCGAAGAGGAATAGTGGGCGAAACCAAAAGTTAACTGACAGAGACCGACGAACATTAAAAAGGATTGTGGCCAGACAACATAAAATTACCGCGGCAAAAGTGACAGCAGAACTCAACACTCACATGAGTAATACTGTTTCGACAAAAACAGTACGGCGGGAGCTCCACAAAGCTAACATTCATGGAAGGGCTGCAATTGCGAAACCCTTTATAATGGAAGCCAACGCTAAGCTGCAAAAGAAGTGGTGCCACGATCATAAAACCTGGACACTTGATGATTGGAAGAATATAGTATGGTCCAATGAATCATCGTTTACATTGTTTCCTACAAACGGCCGGGTTTATGTATGGAGAACCCCAAAAGAAGTCTACGATCCGGACTGCCTGCTTCCTACAGTCAAGCATGGGGGAGGTTCCGTTATGATTTGGGCGGCTATATCGTGGTATTCAGCTCTTCTCATTCACATCACTGGCCGGATTACTGCGAATGAATATCTCGACATCCTCAATGATGAAGTTCTTACTATGACTAGCATATTGCTGCCAAATACTGCCATATTCCAAGATGATAATGCGCCCATACACACAGCTAAAAAGGTTCAGTCTTAGTTTGAGGAGCATCAGAATATCATCAAACATCTTCCCTGGCTAGCACAATCGCCAGACCTCAACATAATTGAGCCGTTATGGTGAGTTTTAGAGCAGAGAGTGAGGAGCAGATTTCAATCCCCAACATCATTGAAGCAATTGGCGGATGTTTTGGTACAAAAATGGGACAACATTCTGTTGGAAACTATTCAGACACTCTACGAATCTATTCCGCGAAGAATTGCAGCTGTTCTAAAAGCAAATGGTGGCNCAACACCTTATTAATAAATAAATATTGTGTATATGTCAGGTGTTCATATTATTTTGTCCATCCCCTGTATGTAGGTCAGACAAAAAGACAACTCAAAACAAGACTACAGGAACACAAAATGGACATTAGAAAAAACACTGGAAACTTGTCTGTAATTTCTTGCCACCGCCTTAAGACGGTGTCATTTGATTGGGGTAACACAAAAAATTCTAGTCAAGAACCTTCATACAATAGAAGACTCACTTCAGAAATGATCCACATTAAAAAACAAAATCTCGGATTAAACAAACAGACAGATACAGAATTTCTCCCAGACACATACCTCCCCATCCTTGAAAAATTACCCTCCTCATAAAAGAATTTTTCCCCCCTCTTTTAACCCTCCCCACTTTTTCTTTTTCCTTTTACTTTTGTCTTTTTGTTCTTGAAATTCGCTTTCTTGAAGGCTTGAGGTTTTTCTCTCAGTCCGCTACGAGCAGCCCGGCAACAACGGTGGCTTTCAGGTATGATCGGAACAATAATCTCATTTATTAATGGATCTATCCAATTATCTTTTTCCTTTCCTATTGTCTCTTTGTTCCTAAAATTCAACTTAGCTATTCAGTTATCTTGTTCCGGTTCTTTTGTCACTTTGTTCCAAAAAATTCAACCTCTTGAACATTTTTTCCTCAGTTTTATCTTTTCTCTTTCCTATTATCTCTTTGTTCCTTAAATTCAACTTAGCTATTCAATTATCTTTTTCCGGTCCTTTTGTCTCTTTGTCCCAAAAATTCAACCTTTTGAACATTTTTTTTTTCCTCAGTTCATTACGTTTAGCCAGACAACAATAGTAACTTTCGGGTAAGATAATGCGACAACGTATAACAGCGTTTTTTGCGGTAAATATAAGATAATTAGCGATAACGTTAAGATAAACCATAAGTATATATTTTATGTCACACTGAAGATGACCCCATTTAAGGGTTGAAACGTTTGTGTTTTGTAAATGTTTTTTATACATTGAGTATTGAAGGAAGCACTAACAATTAGTGGTTCGTTAGCCCTATATTCTAAATTATTAATTATTTATCTTGATTATTTACTGAATACATTAAAGTATTATTGTTTTGTATTTCAGTATGTATACAAAATTACAAGAAATTAATAAGTATTTATAACGTAGTAATATACGTAGTAATATATTTTTATATATTATTAGTAACTTTTAATTTTAATTAATAATTAATTTTAACTAATATGTTTTTATATATTAATAATAATTTTATACATTATTTTGAATATAATATAATAGTGCTCTAACAAAATGGTCGACAAATAAATATTTACGATAACTTTATTTTAAAATTTTTGTCTAAAATAACAGGAATTGATTTATGAAAAATTATGTGATAGTATATTGATTATACTGTTCAACAACAAAAAACCACAGAAATTACTAGAGAAATTATTAGAGAATAGGCATTTCCCGTAATTTTAAACACTGAATACGAATACGTTCGTCAAATTGCTCCATCACGTCACAATTTTGAGAAATTTGCAATTAAAGTTGCAAAAATGGGCTATTTTTACGTATTTTGTTATGTTATAACTACGATATGTGACGTGCTAGAGAAATTTTCTCGCGATCAAAATTAAATATGTTGTTAGGCTTTTCAGCCTCAAAAAGAATTTTTAGTGTCGGCTATGGTTAATAAAGTATTCATGGTTAAATATGGACTAATATAAAAATTATAGAAATTGCAATTGGAAAAAATGCAATTTGAAAAAAATTGTAAAATATATATTTTTGTTCTAAATCATTTGAATGTTACATGTGTAAGTGAGGAACACTTAGTGATTGAGTGATGCAATTTTTTTAAGTTAATTTGCGCCTTGTCACTAGGTGGTTAAATAATTTAATTTTTAAGTTTTGACATTCGCCATATTCAATCCACCATTTTGAATTTGTCAATGTTGACATTGGATTCGTATTCAGCAATTTAAAAAGGCTTTAAATTTATATAAACATAGTTGAAAACTATTTGGTAAATTGTCAATGTTAATTCACAATTCACGCTTTTCCGCAATAGATCCCATATTTAACCATGAATATTTTATTAACCATAGCTAAAAATTCTTTTTGAGGGCTAAAAGTCCTAATAACATATTTAATTTGATTGCAAAGAAACTTCTCTATCATATCACATATCGTAGTTATACCATGACAAAGTACGTAGAAGTAGCTCATTTTTGCAACTTTAATTGCAAATTTCTCAAAATTGTAATGTGATGGAGCAATTTGACGAACGTATTCGTATTCAGCGTCTAAAACTACGGGGAAATGTCTATTCTCGTTTTTGTGTTCAAAAAAAGTGATTTTTTGTTAAACAGTGTTATATTTCAATTTCCTAATAAGTTTATTATACATATTTTTTATAAAATGTAAATGTTAATGAATGTAATCGTAAAATAAATTTTATATTCATACATATTATTAATTAAACGAAAATCTTTATGGTTTATAAACACAATTGATTTGAAAATAAATTTAAATTTGCTATAAAACTTAAATAGTTACCTTTACAAAACTGAAGATTGGTATTTATTATAAATATCAACACAAACATGAATATAGACGGCAGCATATTATAATAAAACCAAAAAAAGATTGCAAGTTTACGATTGCTGTTACCAAAGTTCTATGAGAACAGTTTGAGTACAAAACTGTTTTTCACCGCAATATCATGATACAATTTCTATTTTAGAGAGAAACTTAAATGTTTATGTAAATGCACGATATCAGTTCTGACGCAAGTTCGTGCCGTTTATCACTTAAAAGACTTTATTCACACTATTTTCATTCTAATTTGTTGAATATTTATCGTGTTTTAAGCTAATACAAAGTGCATTATTAACGCAAGTTTTGTTTGAAAATATTATTAAAATGTGATAATAATATGATTAATTACACAATTTCTTCATGTACAATAGAGTAAATTCAGGAGAGATGCCACACTTGTAATATTTTTTTATTGATAACAGAGATAACTGTATATGTTGTGTCCTTTCAGGCTCGAAATAATAGTCGAATCATACTCAATACTCAACACTTGATACTCAGTTTTTCATTTGATACTCAGATTTCAACCATTCCTTTGTTCCGTGTACCTGACCCATTTTAGATAGTAGATTTGTATCTAGATTTTTACAGTTCATGCTTATGGAAAACAAAAAGCAAAAAGAAAGAAAACTAGATAACCAAAAAGTAAAAATAAAATTAAGAAAATTATTTGATACATTTACTCAATATAAAATTTCGCAATGGATGAAAATAGGGAAGAGATACAACTAATAAATTTATATTTTACTAATCTTTATCTACATTCTCTTTATTATTTACATTAACCGTATATCTAATATTATTCGTATATATTCGTATTATAATATCTATCACAATTTTGCTATATAAATTTTGCACCAAATTTTCATTTACAACACACATTTATATATAATGCACTAAATATTTTTATATATTCATATATTTGTTCCATTAAAATAATAAAAATAATAATTATTACTTATCTGAGGTTAATATGGAAATTGCCTTTGAAGATATTCAAGATTTTCTGGAATTTATAGACAGAGGAGAGCATGTTCAAATGAGAATTCCTAAACGATATTTAAGGGATCGTTTTAATGCATTTGAATACTTTTATGAAAAAGCTTTTCTAATGCGTTTTCGATTTTCAAAAGAATCAATTATGTATTATTTATTACCAGTAATAGAAGCAAATTTACAGAAAGCTAATAATAGAGGTTTGCCAGTATCTCCAGTAATTCAATTACTCATGGCTCTTAGATTTTATGCATCTGGGAGTTATTAAGTAAATCTCTCACAATACAGTAAAACAATTAATGAATTTTATAATGAGAGCAATTAATGCATTTTTCATTTCAGGCTATCATAGGTGATTTGTATGAGTATTCGCAACGTACAGTTTGCACATGTATTAAAAGAGTATCAATTGCATTTGCCTGTAAATTAAATCAATATGTACAATTTCCTCTAACGGTTGAAGGTCAAGTACATAACATCAGGAAATTTTATGAAATAGGAAATTTTCCTAATGTTGCAGCCTGCATTGATGGAACATTAATTAAAATAGCAAAATGTACAAGAAATTTTCCAGACCGTTTTAGATGTAGAAAAAGATTGTTTTCGCTTAACATTATGGTAATCATTGAAACATTATATAGAAAAAATAATGAATATTACATGTAAAATATATAGGCAGCAGTTGGACTAAGAGGAGAATTTTTATTTATGGATGTGAGACATCCTGGTAGTACACACGATCAAACATGTTTTGATCGGAGTGCATTAAAACTTTATTTTGAAGAAGGTCAAATTAGAGGTATGATAAAAATTTTTCAGACATTTTATTTATTTTTTTTTAAATTTAATCAACTAACAACCTATTAACTCAACAAAGTTATATCTTTGATATTTAAGTTTACTATTAGGTGACAATGGCTACGGTTGTAAGCCATATTTATTAGTTCCTGTGTCAAATCCCATAAATGAAATGCAAAGAAATTATAATACAAGTCATATAAAAACAAGAAATATTGTAGAAAGAAGTTTTGAACGTTGAAAAAGGAAATTTTTATGTCTTTCAAGAGGATTAAAGAACAATTTAGAAAATAGTATTGCTATTATCTATGCGACCGCTGTTTTATGGAATTTGTATATAAATTTAAATTATTCAAATGAAGATTTTAGAGAAGAAATTAATAATGACGCTGCAAATTTACACGAAATTCTACATAATATCAATGGTCTTGTTTATAGAACACAGTTTATTGCAAGACATTTTCAGTAATTCAAACAATTATATTTCATTAATAGCATTGTTTTAGTTTTTCTTCCAATAATAACATTATTAATTATATTATTAATAATTGTTCTTACAAATTTATAAAATATAAAGATAATTAACATTACAATATTAAAAAAATAAAATTAAATGAAAAAATGTGGTTTTTTTCTCTTATTAATTAGAATTTAACATATTTAACATTTAAAACATCAGATATAATAACTTGAACTTTTAATTTATATTAATGTATTTTTATAAGCATCACGTTTTCTTTCTCAATAATTCAGTTTAGCCTCCATAGCCTTTAGCTCTGTAGAAAATTTTTTAACACAGCTTTTTTTAAGACATTTTCAATCATTCGGTTCCAATAATTATTTTCTTTCTCTAATATAACTAGTTTTGTTTTGTGAATTTCCTTTTGATGCATTAATGCTTCTTCATTTTTTTTTATTCTCATTTCTTGTTCTGATTCAATCCCTGTTGAAAACTTACTTTTCTTTTGACGCGATTCACTAATTGAACTATCTAAAATGAAATTAAAAAATATTTTTAACTCTTTCGTGCCTGAGTATTTTCTAAGAATAGTTGCTTCGAACTCTAGTAGTATGCGAGTTGCTTCGAACTCGCATACTACTAGAAGTTTTGGAAGTTGTTGATGAAAACAATTCAATTTAAATTTCAAAATTGAAAATGGCGGATTCAAGATATTGGACCAAACCAAAACTAATCAAACCAATCACACTATATTTTAAGTATACCTGGAAGTCTTTGTAGAGAATTAACCAATGTACTACTATTTGCAATTTTATTTGCTCTAGAAGTATTGAATGAGGTTTTAAGCGACATTAATGGCTTTCTTGAAATTGCATCATTCTTTAGTGTACTTTGTTCATGTGGTCTCTTTAAAGTCTTCTTATTAAGAATTTTTTGTATGTTATCATTTTAATATATTTAAATTTGACGGTATCTTTTTCAAACCTGGATTAACAAATGTAAAAATTTAATAGAATTAAATAAAAAAATGCTCTTATAAAAATATATAATACTATTTCTACTTTACATACAACTACCAATAATTTTAAGAATAAAAATATTTTTACTTGAAATCTTTGGATTAGGATCACTTGCATATGTATTTTTTTCAGACAATAAACATTCGAAAAAGTTCGATTGAGAAGTAGAAGAGGTTTGAGAATCAATGAAATCATCTTCTATAGAATTTAAAATGTTTTCTTTTAAATATTCTACATTTTCTCCAAAATCATCTAAGCTGTCAGATATTTCTAAAAAAATTTATTTGGAAACAATTATAATAAAATCATAAATAAATAAACGTTTATTTAAAAATTAATAGTATATTGTATTGTATTGTATTGTATAACCTTTATTACGGCCACTCCCCTTAGGGTTCGGCCCTCTTTACATGGCGCTTTTTAAAAAAGGAGCGTACCCAAACCTTTTACACATAACCTTCTCCTCCTCTCTTCATCTCCACATAATACACTACTAAACTTAACCTTTAACTTAAACTATTACTTATAACTATCTTACTGCTAAACTTATCTCTAACTTACTACTAATGAAAAAACGAGCATTGGAGANCACTCTCCTCCGCTCCCCTACGCGTCTCTCTCTTCCTCTCTCTCACGCCCGGGACTTCCGTTTCCTTTCGCATTTTATAAATACATGCACCTGTTCACTAACCTTCATTCCCACTCTCTCTCCCCCCCTCCCTCACTCCATCCACCCCCCACATCCTCCCCCATCCTCCCCTTCCCCCATCTGTCCTCCCTCCCCTCTTTCCTCCTCCACCTTTCTCATCCACCATTCCCCATCACCCTCCTCTCCTAGAATCCCGTACAACTCCTGCTGCCAGCTACCCTTCTCTACCTTCCATTCCCTACACTCCTCCCACACATGCTCCCATGTCTCCTTTTCAGAATCACACATCCTACATATTACCATTTCCTCTTTCTCCCAATATCTATTCGCTCTTATCTCATTTCCCAACCTAAACCTTGCCACCCTACTCCATCTACTTTCCCCCCATCCTTTCTTCAAGTAACTTGGTATACCCTCTGTTTTAATCATCTTATACCACTTATTATAATTCGATCCCTCTATTCTCTCGCTTCTTTCCTCTCTCTGCATCCTTTTATCTTCTCTCATCAAATCCTCAAACCATTCCTCTCCCCCATCCCTCATTCTCTCTATGTTCTCCACCTTCTCCCCCCTTTCCTCGAAAAACGCCCTCCTCTCTCTCTCCCACTCTGAACCAGCTTTACCCTCCCTCGCCCTCTCTCTCATCTCCTCCCAACATTTCCTTGCTAGATCACTTCCTCTACCCTCCTCCAATCTTCTTTCAAAACTCCACACCCTTCTCCCTGCCCTCACTCTTAACTTTTCTCTTTGTAACTCTTCTCTTACTAAATACGACGGCGTACTCCTGTCCACCCCTACACTGTACCACCCCTAACAACCATCTAAGGTATCTCTCTTCCATCCTCTCTATCCTATCTCTTTCCTTCCATCCCCAAATCTCCACACCGTAACTCAACACCGTCCATACCAACCTGTCAAAGAGCCATAATCTTCTCCCCCAATCTTTACCAAACCTCCTTTTCCCTATACCCCATACCTGCCCCATGACCGCTGCTGCCTTTTTTACCCTTTCTCTTACATGACTTTCCTGCCCCCCATTTTTCTGCAACTTATACCCTAAATAAGCAATCTCCTTTACCTCCT
>JAJVSH010000167.1:32343-45499 GCA_021460005.1 Tetramorium alpestre | reverse complement strand
GTGCGTGCGTGCGTGCGTGCGTGTGTGTGTGTGTGTGTGTGTGTGTGTGTGTGTAAGCGTGCAACTATAGCTATTAGCGGCTATAGGTATTAGCGGCTATTAGCGTGCACAAGATGGAAGGGATGTTGCTGTGGTAGGGATGATTGCAATCGAATCAAAGTTGGCAACTTCGCCGTCAGCCGCCACAGCTAGCCAAAACACGCACGCACGCACGCACGCACGCACGCACGCACGCACGCACGCAGTGTCACAAACATTTATACATGCAGATATATATGTATATATACATATGCGAGCAAGTTGACAAGTGCAAACGCACGCAAACCTTAAAATAGCAATTTTCAAAAATTTTTATCTCCGAAACTAGCCATAGAAATGTCGCACAAATTGTAATTTTTCATTAGGGCAATAAGTACTACAATATATAAAAAATTCAAGGAAATTAACCGAGCTTTTTTTTCATATAAATTGTGCGGGGTACTTTAATATTCCAACATGATGGTGCACCGACCCATTCATCTAGAAATGTTCGCCAATTTTTTAATGTGACATACCCAAATACGTGGATAGGACGCGGTGGACCACAGTACTGGCCAGCGAGATCTCTGGATTTAACCCCTGTAAATTACTTTCTTTGAGGGCATTTAAAAAATTACGTTTACCGAGTACCGATAAACAATGGTCAAGAGTTACAAGGTTATCGAAGCAGAGGCGAGCGTATCACCGCAAATGATACGCAATGCTACAGAAAATATATTACGACGAACTAGACTGTGCAAATGAATGGTGCACAGTTCGAACATTTATTAAAATAAAATAAAAGTAATAAATAATTTATATCTTTGATTTTATTATAAAACTGAATTTATAATTAAATTTATGTTATAACAAAATTTAATATTTTAAAATAAAATAATTCGTTTTAATCGTTAATAACACAGCTCCACAAAAAAAATGAAAAAATTACCCAGTGACCTTGACATACCTCACTATACGTAAACGACCACGCTGAAACCGAATCCGAGATCCAAATTGCTCTATCACGTCAGATTTTTCTTCTAACCTCAAAAAATAGGCGAAAAATAGTATAACTAAACAACATAAGCCCAACAACCCAATCAAACGCCCCCAACTCTATAAACCCATAACTCATGTACCCAATAACTCAATACCCCATAACCCTATAATCCCAATAATCCCATAACCCCATAACCTGTAACCCCATAAGCTAAAAAATCGATCTCTCATGCTTCTGAGCTTCGTAATTCAGTAAGGTTGAAACCATATGCGTTTGAAACCCATAAATCCATAACCCCAGTAATCTCATAACCCCATAATCCATGTACCCAATAACCCCATAACCGATATTTTCTACGGTTGAGCAAGCCGCAGAATTTTTTTTTAGACTGTTTTTACGTGTGTCTACATCCAGGACACCTCCACGTGGTGACGGTGGGCAACGAAGTTGTTCCGTGATCCGGCAAAGTCCCTGGACGGCGTTCATGCCGTCATGGTAGGCACACGGAAAAAATTTACGATGCAGGGAGACGGAACCCCAGTATCGGCGGCTGGTCAGGGTGAGAAAGCGGGCCCGCAGGCGTCGTCATCATGCGACCGCAGCTCTGTAGAGGTGGGTACTTTGGCCTCTACAGAGTATAAAGCTACAAGACTAATGCAACTAAAGTATCTTCTAGTCCACATAAACATGATGATCCTAACAAATCTGATACGTTTTGTTATGTTTGTCGTATGTATGAACCAGCAAAGAGTCGGAGAATAATCACTGAAGGTGTTGTCGATGCATACAGGTACTGTTTCGCATCAGAAATAACACATCAGGAAACAAATTGGGTTCCACACACTATCTGCGCAACCTGCCATAAAATGTTAACAACATGTCATAGGAAGGAGAACCGCTCGTGTTTGAAATACTCAGCGCCTGGGGTGTGCCGAAATCACGGGAAGATTGTTATTTCTGTATGACAGATACTCACGGTTTCAATGCCCGAAATCGATCAAAAATTAAGTATGCGTGTACAAGTAATGTGGTGCAAACTGTCTTGATTCCAACAACATCTGGTTGCCTGAAGAAATATCATGAGGGAGAAACTAGCGCTATGGAAGGTACCGTAAGAATGGAAGATAGTGAAGAAGTAGGAATGGAAGAAAGTGAGAGTGAGATCGAAAGTGAGGGTTGGTGTGCGAGCAATGAGGAACACGATACGAAAAGTAATTTACCGCAAAAGTTTAGCCAAGATGAGTTAAGCAATTTAGGCAGGCAGTTGGGCTTATCAAAAGAGGCCCACGAACTCCTGGCATCAAGGTTGAAACAGAAGAATCTACTGGAGAAAGGTACGAAGGTAACAATGTATAGGAATAGAGATCACTCAAGATGAAGTACAAGAATTAGTACACTGTAATGATATCACCGCATTTATTAATAGTTTGAAAGAAGACATCTACAAACCAGAAGAGTGGCGTCTCTTCATAGACTCCTCTATTCGTAGTCTGAAGGCTATATTGCTCTACAACACCAACTCCTAGCTCCTGTTCCTGTAGCTCACTCCATCGCTCTCAAGGAATCGTATGAGAACGTAAAAATCGTTCTGGAAAAAATAAAATATTCAGAGCACCAGTGGCAAATATGTGGAGACCTTAAAATTATAGGCCTTGTTCTTGGAATGCAAAGTGGAAATATTAAATATCCGTGCTTCTTGTGTCTTTTTGATAGCAGAGACCGAGCGAATCTACACGAAGAAGGTGTTGTCGACTACACGAAGAAGAAATGGCCAAAACGAATTTCACAGCCTGAATCCTCAAACGTCATCAAACCACCCCTAGTAGATGAAATGAAAATTTTAATCCCTCCACTCCATATTAAACTTGCCTTGATGAAACAATTTGTGAGGGCTTTGGACAAAGACGGTAATTGTTTCAAATACATAGCGCGGAAAATGCATAAAGTCAGTGAAGCTAAGTTGGAGGCAGGTATTTTTGATGGTCCTCAAATCCGGACACTGTTCAACGATGTGAATTTTACGAAGGAGATGACCAATGAAGAAAAAGCTGCATGGACTAGTTTCCGCAAAGTCTCGCAGAATTTTCTAGGAAATTATAAGAGTCCGGACTATAAGAAACTGGTGAGTGACATGGTAAAAAAATTTCAAAAATTAAGGTGCAACATGAGCATTAAACTCCATTTTCTAGATTTTCCATTCGCATGTGGATTACTTTCCAGATAAGCTTGAAGACTTTAGTGACGAACAAGGAGAGAGATGTCATCAAGATATAAAAGATATGGAGAAGCGCTACCAAGGAATATGGGGTGTAAATATGATGGCAGACTATTGCTGGAACTTGAAAAGAGATGAGAAAACAGACAGCGAAAACCGTAAGCGCCTTCCAATTCGTAAATCCTTTGAAAACAAACAAGTTCGTTATCACAAACGGACAAGAGATGATAAATAAGATGCAGTTTTAATAGTTTATTTACTTTTGGGGTTTGTTATAGTTTATGGGTTATCGGGTTATGGGTTATTGGGGTTTTGGGATTATTGGGATTATGGGTGTTATGTGTTAGGCTGGTGATTAAAGGTAGAGATGTACTTTACTACTGAATAATAATATATTTCGTCGAATTGATACAGTCGTGAGTTCTCTGCTGCATAACAAAAGCTTCTCTCTCTTTTCGTTAGCATCGCTCGCTTCCAGTTTTTAACAAGTTACGATCGCGCTACCTTTCTAAGCGCCACCACGGTATCGCACGGTAGCGCTACGCGCGGGAATGCAAATGTATGCTCTCTCATAACACTCTCCCCCCCCCCCTAAAGGAGAACCCTGTGTTAATCCAACCAGAAATCTTTCCATCGCATAGGAAGTCTTCGGTTACGTGCCGGTAGTTGTCTTCTTTGGTTCACTTCAGGTTCCGGACTTTCTACCTCCTCCCTTGGAACTTGTTGAGCTTCTTCTTGTTCCGCAGGTAATGATGCTTCATTATTGCCTTCTAATGGAACTTCCAAGTCTCGTTCTCTGGTTCCTCCGAATCTTCAATGTATCCGTAGTCTTGTAAGTCTTCCGGTTGAATCCACGGTTTCTTTAATCGCAGGATTTGGTCCACATGACGAAGCTCAGAAGCATGAGAGATCGACTTTTTAGCTTATGGGGTTACAGGTTATGGGGTTATGGAGTTATTGGGATTATAGGGTTATGGGGTATTGAGTTATTGAGTACATGAGTTATGGGGTTATAGGGTTGGGGGGGTTTGATTGGGTTGTTGGGCTTATGTTGTTTAGTTATACTATTATACTATTTTTTATTATACTATTTTTCGCCTATTTTTTGAGGTTAGAAGAAAAACCTGACGTGATAGAGCAATTTGGACCTCGGATTCGGTTTCAGCGTGGTCGTTTACGTATAGTGAGGTATGTCAAGATCACTGGGTAATTTTTTCAATTTTTTTGTGGAGCTGTGTAATAGTAACCTTTATTGTATAAATGTTTGTAAAACATGAAACTAGCAGCGGATTTATAACAAATTTCATACTGCAAATGTAAGCTATCAAATGACATTTCTCGAATGATAGCTTACGTTTTATGCATCATGTAATGTTTTTTTCGGAATATTTTTAATAAATTCTCTTCTCTGCATTTACAGATAATGCATTTACGCAAAAATTAGTAATAAATTTATTCTCTTTGTATATGTCTCGGTATCGTTATACGAGAGGGGTGACAGTTTCATCTCTAGCACTGTGCATTGTTTCACACCTGAGCGCGCGAATTTTAGGCTACCTCATTCGCTAACTATAAATCCTTCTAATTAAAAAACTATTACAGTATTTTGATATTAAGATTTTTGCCTTAAAATCATCTCATGAGTTTACCCTTAATGTTTGATACGGTCTTTACGGGATACCCTGTATATGTATATATGTATATATGTATATACAGGGTGTCCTAAAACTACCAGATATCCTCTTAACGACAGATTCTTTAGTAAATTTAAAGACGAAAAGCCAAATACAAAAATGTCGAGTGTACAATAGTTTTTAAATGGGAAGCGATTATATTTTCCGGATGACAGGGCTGAAATTTCGCGCGCTCAGGCACGGCGAAATAACAAATGCTAAAAGTGCTCCTTATGTTCATAAAAGCACTTTTAACATTTGTTATTTCGCCGTGTCTGAGCGCGCGAAATTTCAGTCCTATCATTCGTAAAATATAATCGCTTCCCATTTAAAAACTATTGTACCCTCGACATTTTTGTATTAGGATTTTCGTCTTAAAATTTTCTAAGGAATCTACCATTAAGAGGATATCCGGTAGTTTTAGGACACTGTATATATATATATATATATAGTATATATATACCTGTATTACTCCTGTTATTTGAATTTTGTCACCTTTATTTATACCGAGATCAAAATACTCATCGTAAGAAAAATTTGCAATATGAATTTCCAATTTGTACATTTTGTACGTACCATCTGTGACTGATCCATAGCCAATCAATTTATTTAACTTATTGTATTTCAGCAAAATTTGTTTTTATATAAGCTTCCAAGACTATAAAATACGTAATATGTATTTTAAGATTTATATTGACACATTGTAACATATGTTAAGATATACATTTTTTAAACATAAAATAAATCATTAAACAATCTGTTCGTTATTCGGCTCGGGCTCGGTCAAAAGAGCCTTGGAGTCCTTTCGCGAAATGTTTTAAGCGTGGATTGTATGATGTTAAAGAAAAGCAGAGAAGCGGTAAGCAATCACCGACTACCTTTATTTCCAACCACAACTGCAAAAGGCAAAGCACAAGATGCAAAGCAGATATTCTTTATTCCGCACGTCTAGCGAGTCAAGCGATTAACTAGGCCGAAAGGAAAAGAATAACGGAGTGTTCTCGATGTCGCAAGCACTTCACGCGAATTCTGACCGGCGATCCTCGTACGGTCTTCTTGCCGAACTTTTTCGCCCCTCCCTCCCAGCCGGCCCGCGGCCTACTCATTAGCAGTAGGAAAGTACCCCGAGGAGAGGGAGGGAAATAGCAACGGTATAGCGACGACATAAGCGCGAACATGCCGCTCGCCTCGTCCGAGCGACGAAATAAGAGTTCGGCTACGTACCCTCCAGCTGAAAGTACAACTAACTACATAATACTATATAACAGATAAATATACATAATACTATACAACAGATAAATAATTTATATAATGTTCTAAGCGAGCTAATTCTCAGTGGCCCCTATGGGTTCCGCGGATGGAACCGGCAACAGGCATAATTTTGTTATTGGACACGTCAGTTCTGTAGTCGCAGTTCGAACGGTGGCCACCCGGGTGTGTCCATCTGGTCCCGGGTGGACCTCAGTGATTCTCCCCATGGCCCACTTTGCTGGAGGTAAGAGGTCGTCCTTGATCAGGACAAGGTCACCCACTCGGAAGTCCGAGCGAGTTTTCGTCCATTTGCCGGCCTACTGCAGCTGATGTAAACTCTCTTGATCATCGGTGCCAGAAGTCGTCCCGCATCGCCAAAATCAAGCGCCAACGCGTCCTCGGATGCGTGAGCGCGTCCGTTGGCTCTTCAGACTCCGCCAGGTTGACCAGAGGCTCTCCCACCAGGAAATGGCCCGGCGTTGGGTCCGATGGGTCTGAAGAGGCGGCATAGAGCGGACGCGAGTTAAGGCACGCCTCGATCTGACATAAGAGCGTGGCCAACTCCTCGTATGTCAGTGTCTGCTCCCCCAGGACACGTCGCAGGTGATGCTTCGTGGACTTTACCCCGGCTTCCCAAAGCCCTCCGAAATGCGATGCGTGCGGTGGGCTGAAGCGCCACGCACTTCGTTGGCTAGGAGCTCGGCCATTCGTCCATAGAATGCCGAAGCCGCTCGAAACATGGTCTGGAGCTCAGCGTCGGCTTCCCGGAAGTTGGTTCCGTTGTCGCTCCAGAGCTGCGAACATCGACCTCGACGTGCCGTAAAGCGGCGCAGGGCGGCCAGGAACGCATGCGTCGTCAGATCGGAGACTGCCTCCAAATGCACCGCCTTGGTCACTAGGCAGATGAAGACGCAGATGTAGCCTTTGTGAGCAGCGTGATCTCTATCCTTTGACGCCCGCAGCTTGATGGGCCCAGCGTAATCCACACCGGAAGAAAGAAATGGTCGCGACGGGCGCAGCCTCTCCGGAGACAGTCGGCCCATCTTCTGGTTCCCGGAGGCAGCTCGGAAACGTGTACAGCGTGTGCAGCGATGAATCTCCTGCCTCACCAGCCGGTCCACTCCCAGGATCCAGTAGCGCCGGGCTAGCATAGCCTGCACCAGCCGCGGTCCTTCATGCAAAGTCACCGTATGCGCATATAACGTCAACAGAGTGGCGAGGCGCGAGTCTCTTGGCAGGACGACGGGGTGCCGCCCGCCGTAATCCAACGGCGCCGCGTGTAGACGACCGTCAACTCTAAGCACGCCGTGTTTATCCAAGAAGGGGAACAGGCCCTTCAATCTGGAAGTGCTGGAAGTGCGAGCTTCGCCTTCAAATTCGCAATGTCCTCGACAAAGGCTCGCGCCTGCTCCAATAGTGTCCAACGCGTTGTGCTGTCTGATAATTCCGTACTCGTCAGGATTCCTCCGCGCGCTGGGCGGTGTCCGCGAGCGTTGTGGCAGAATCTGAAAAGCCAAGCAGTGACCCTGATTAGCCGAAAGAAGGAGGAAAATCTCCCTAACAGCTCCGAAGAATCGTCCGCCTGTGCCAGGTGCACCAAACGCTGCGGCCGTTTTAGCTCTTCGTTTACCGGTCTCGTCCATCGTTGAAGAAGGCCAATCCGCCTTTGGTTGCTGCAGCCAGGGGGGGCCTTGCCATCAGAGATCCGCCGCGACAAGTTCCGCCGGTTCGACACCTCGGGTTGCTAGATCGGCCGGGTTAGAGAGCGATCGCACGTGCGCCCATTTCTCGGGCGGGAGTATTTCTTGAATGGCCGCCACGCGGTTCGCCACAAAAGGAGTTCACCTTGAGGCATGCGACCTGATCCAGCTTAGGACCACGCGTGCGTCCGTCCAGGCGTAGGCGCACGACACGTCCATGTTGAGGCCCCGCATCATCGCGTCCATCGAACGAGCAAGCAATAAGGCCCCGTACAATTCCAGACGTGGAATGCTTTGCGTCTTAATCGGCGCGAGCTTTGTACGTGCCATCAGAAGGCTGCAGCGAGTCTTCCCGTCCTCATCCGTCACCCTCAAGTAGATGGCTGCAGCGTAGGCTCTCTCGGATGCATCTGAGAAACCGTGCAGCTCAGCTCCCGCGCTTCTACGGTCAGAATAGATCCACCTTGGCAGCTTCATCGAGGTTAATCCGTGCAGTTATTCGACGAAGTGCGTCCATGACTCCGTCAAGCCCGCAGGGAGCGGATCATCCCACCCGCAACCTGTTAACCACAGATCTTGTAAAAAGATTTTCGAAAAAATCAAGGTCGGTGCCATCCAACCGAGAGGATCGAAAAGTCGAGCCGCAGTGGAGAGCACGGTCCGCTTTGAGGTAAGCGCCGTGACTGGAAGCTCCGTCACTCGAACTGAGAGCGTGTCGGAGACAGAGTGCCATACTAAGCCCAAAGCACCGACGGGGTCGCCCATAGGCAGGCACGTTTCTTCCTGATCTTCCGTCGAACACAGAGAAGGATCGCTTGCGGCCCACTTTGCCAGCTCGAAGCCGCCAGCCCGCAGGAGTTCAACCAGTTGTCTCTTCGCCTCCTGAGCCAGGAGACGATCATCAGCGCCGGCTAGTACGTCATCCACGTACGAGTTGCGTGATAGGATGGCAGCGCCCAGTGGAAAGTTCGACGATTCATCCTCTGCGAGCTGTTACAGCGTCCTTAGCGCGAGGAATGGCGCCGACGCTGTTCCATATGTGACCATCGTGAGCCGGAAGTCCTGCACTCTCTCCGTCGGTTCGGCACGCCAGAGTATATGTTGCAAGTCCGCGTCTTCTGGGTGGACAAGGATCTGTCGAAACATTTTCACGATGTCCGTCGTGAAGCCCATCTTGAAGAGTCGCCATCGGGTTAAGATCAGCCACAAGTCAGACTGCAACTTAGGACCTGGAAGCAACAGATNATTTAGAGGGTGACCCGTCGTGGAGTGATAAGAGGCATTGAAGACTACTCTGATCTTCCCGCTCTGGTTCCTGTCCTTGAAGACCGCATGATGCGGCAAGTAAAAGGAGTCCCAAGGGGGGGCTCTCCTCATTTGGCACTGGAGCCATGTGTGTCCCAGAGCCAAGTATTCGGCCATGAAATCTCGGTATTTCGTTCGCATGGCCGATTGCTTCGTCTGCCGCCGCTCTGACGAAAGCAGCATTGAAAGGGCCGCTGGACGTGACGCTCCCAATTTGACGCTCTTTGAGGCGATCCGCGGCAGTCGTACTACATAACATCCGGTTTGATCCCGACGATGCGTCTCGCGGAAGTGCGTTTCCGCATGCTCCTCCTCCGGAGTAAGACGTTGGGCGGAAGAGACTTCTTCTAGCTTCCAAAAACGCTCGTCGTTGATCTGCGTAAAATGCACAGCGAGGTGGAGGAAATCCACCGTTCTCCTCTCCTAGTCCACAGGTCCGATCAGGGTCCAGCCAAAGACAGTGAGGTGGGCCGAAGGTGTCCCCGGTTCATCGCGGCAGATGGCCGGCTCCATGACCTGACTGTACAGATCAGCTCCCAATACAGCATCCACCCCGGCCGGAACGCCAAACCCGGAATCCGCCAAGGGCAAGTTAAGTAAGTAAGGCCAGTTCCCTCGTGTTATCCTTCTGAAAGGCAAAGAATCCGTAAGCTTGCGAACTACAAACGCGTTTGTCTCAGCCTAGAATGTTGGCACAAATTCAAATCCGATAACGATTCGGACCGACGACGTCACTACCCCCGTCTTTGACCCCTGAAGTCCCTTCACCATCACCTTCACCAGATCCCGTTCAAGGTGGAGAGACAGCGCCACCCATTCGGAGACGAATGTGGCCTCGGCGCCTGAGTCCAGTAAGGCACGAACCTTGACGGTATGACCGTGCGAATTTCGTATCAGGATTTGCGCCGTCGTCACCAACACCACCCGCCCCGCTGATACGGAAGGTGTGCGGACATTCGAGTTCAAAGCGTTTGTGCCAGCAGGTTCCTTCGGGATAATAGACTGGCCCCCGCTGTGCGACTCAGCGCCGGTTCCGGAGAGCAGGACCTCCATGCAGCATGGTATGATGGGGGGCTGCGCACACGAGACAGCGTCCTTCCTTCGGGCAAGTGTTCACCCGATGTCCTGGTCGTAGGCAATTCCCGCATAAGTTGTACTCTTTGGCCTTGGCAGTTCTCTGTAAAATTGAAAGCGATTTAAATTTGGCGCAGTACGCTAAATTGTGCGCCCCGTCATACAGCGAGCACTTTTTTGCCTTGGTGGCCTTGAAGGTGGTGGTGGCGGCGTTAGCCGTCACTCGAGCAGTTTTGCTTGACTTCGTGGCAGCGCCCTTCGTAGTCTGAGCCGCCTCCGGATTGGCTGCTTCCAATGCTCGTATTTGATTATCCAGGAAGTCCTTGAGCTGCTTAAAGGTTGGAAACTCTCGCGAGTTCACCAACGATGTCTCCTAGTTCATTCGCGTTTTAGCGTCGAGCTTATTGACCAGGATGTAGACGAACCAATCGTCCCAGCTACCGACCGGTCTTTGGAGAGAAGTGAAGGACCGAATGGCGTGATTCACTGTATTTAAAAGTCTCTTCAACTCACCAGGCGAAGCTTTGATACCTGGACAAGCTAGCACAGCTTTCATATGCATAGAATGAAGCACTCGAGGATTGTCATACTGTGCGACAAAGTCGTCCCAGACTCCCTGATATCCCGAGTCGGTCATCGGTACCCGTCAGCTATCAAGTCAGCGGCCTCACCAGCAAGACAACCCTTCAAATACTGCAACTTTCGCACTGAGTCTAGAGCCGCGACGTCATGCACCAGTGATTTAAACTAGTCACGGAAGACCTCCCAAGTTAGCAGATTCCCGGAGAAAGCTGGCAGGGGGAGTTCCGGCAATTGGGGAAGCTGCACCACCGTAGTCGCAGATGCCTGAGTGGCCTCCTCCGGCCGCCTCTGACATTCCAGTTCCGACAAGGCGTCCGTGAGTTTGGAGCGCATTTGAAAATACGCCTCTTCCGTTACGGAAAAAACGTCTTGCTGGGCGTCGTAGTCGCGATTTTATCATATGCAAGAAGAGCGAAGTGACCGTCCTGGAATCGTTTCCAGTAATCTTCAAGAAGCGCGAGTCTACTTCGGACAGAAGGCGTAATTTTCGCCTGTCCTAATTTTAACAGGTTACTCCATATACGGCTTATGTAACCGGACAGCATAGCTTGCTGTTTGATCGCGACTTCCATTTTTATGTATTTAATAACGTGTTGTACGGGCAAGTGAAAGTTCCACGGCGTTCAATTGACAGCGGGTCACGCGAAGAAAACAGTTCGCACCGTGTAGCACGGCTTGGCCGAATTCAAAGTTCGTTGCGAAAACAAAAGGGAAATGAACACGGGTCGCGTCACGAGCCGCGCAACGGTTCAAGGGTCTCTGTCACTTGCACCTGTGGCAGCACCCCCCCGTATGATCAGCTGCGCTAACACGATGACGATGCGTGTGAGGTCGGTCGAACTTTCTAGACAATTCTGCCGCTTGAACCACGAGGCGCGCCTTAATTTTTATTAAATTATTGGCGCCTCCACTTCACTTATGTCCCCGGCGTGCACTTTTGATGCTCTCGCTAATCATCGTTAATGCGGCTACACGATATACACCAAGTTTGCAAACGGAGGTTCCGAAAGTCGGAACGACCATTATAACCGTCGGCCACGCGGCCGCAGTAAAATTATTAAAAAAAATGAAACGACACTCGCGAAGTGCGGTGTCCGCCAGAATAAGATCCGGCTCGAAGGACCAAATGTTCGTTATTCGGCTCGGGCTCGGTCAAAAGAGCCTTGGAGTCCTTTCGCGAAATGTTTTAAGCGTGGATTATATGATGTTAAAGAAAAGCAGAGAAGCGATAAGCAATCACCGACTACCTTTATTTCCAACCACAACAGCAAAAGGCAAAGCACAAGATGCAAAGCAGATATTCTTCATTCCGCTCTAGCGAGTCAAGCGATTAACTAGGCCGAAAGGAAAAGAATAACGGAGCGTTCTCGATGTCGCAATCGCTTCACGCGAACTCTGACCGGCGATCCCTGTACGGTCTTCTTGCCGAACTTTTTCTCCCCTCCCTCCCAGTCGGCCCGCGGCCCACTCATTAGCAGTAGGAAGGTACCCCGAGGGGAGGGAGGGAAATAGCAACGGTATAGTGACGACATAAGCGCGAACACAATCAATTATGTCAACTGCATAATTTAAAAATGAGAATCCTATTAATTTAAAACTTGTTTGATTTGAATAAATTAGCAGATAAAATCTATCAAGAATACTAAACCATTTTTTATAAAATTAATTTTTAATCATTGAAAATTATATTTAGTATAGGACATTTGAAACAGACTATCTGATTAATTCACATAATTTTGGAGAAGTGAAATATATTTGAAGTAAAATTTGCTTGATATCTAAAAATAACTTATTAACGTATCCTGAATCAAGAGGCACGGTAGTGACTCGCGCGCCAAGTTACGCGCAGCGGGGCGCCGGGACACGGCCGTGCCTCTATTACGCGAGACGTCGTTGTCATAGAGATAAGCAACACCATCTAGATACGTTAGTTATATAGAGGTCCTTCGGATAGGCCTTGCGGTTACGCGTGCGCGGGATCTCGGAGTAGCATTCTTGTAAGCGTTAGCTAAGAGATATAATAAAACAGCTCTCTGAAATAGAACTCTGGCCTCATCATTACATGGCGCAGTCGTTTACGGACTAAAGTTCGAGAAAATTATAAGACGCAAGCGGATAGAAAAAACGATACTGGAAGAAACAGTACAGAAGCTGCAGCAATGCGTGCGCGTGCGTGCGTGTGCGTGTGCGCGTGCGCGTGTGCGCGCGTGCGTGTCTGCGTGTCTGCGTGTGTGCGCGTGCGCGCGTGCGTGCGTGCGTGTCTGCGTGTGTGCGCGTGTGTGCGCGTGTGCGCGCGTGTGCGCGCGTGTGCGCGCGTGTGCGCGCGTGTGCGTGCGTG
>JAJVSH010000167.1:17463-30913 GCA_021460005.1 Tetramorium alpestre | reverse complement strand
GTACGTGTGATAATATATGTAAAAATATATTAAAATATTTATTTGTATTAAAATAATTATTTGTATCAAAATACTTATTTGTTTGCTTTATATTATCTCTTATATTTCTTATTAATATGGCCGCACAACAACCGTTTTTTGTAAGCGCACAGCAGTCTTATATCGGCGCACAGCAGCCAATTTTAATATCAATAAGCGGTATTCATAGTCTGATCTTAACTTTAAGATTATTTTGAGTTCATCTTCAAATGCTTCGTAATCAATGAAATAATTAGTATCTGAAGATAAACTCAAAACAATCTTATATATAAGATCAGACTATGAACACTGGCCAAATCGTACTAATGAAGAAATAGATGTTCTAGTTTATGTAATTATAACTATCCATTTTTATAGTTGGCGCACTTCCTTGATATCACTATTTTTGTAGGAAAGATAAATTTCTTGTCCTTTTTTTGTACAAAAGTAATTTTGTAGTGATTTCACACATTTTATATTGTCAAATTAAAATAATTTTGTCCAAGAGTTATTTTTTTAACCGTTTTTTGGGCTAATACAATACAAGACAGTATTATATAATTCTATGTGTGACATATTGCCTATTCAGAGTTTATATTTGAAATTTGAAAATAGGTAAATATTTTATCATTTTCTTTCTATTATGCTGTTTTTCTATTCCCAGTGAAACAACCTAGTCAAAATGTTGTCAAACTGACATCAAATTGATGAGAAGTATGATGTTAAAAGGGGCTATGAGCCATCACTTAGTTATTTATATAATTATATAAATTATATAATTAACTTAATACATTAATCAAAGGATTGTACACGTCATATTATGATAATGTTTCTGTACCACAAGTTGTAATGAAGCCTTGAGAACAAGATTCGAATGACATTTCAGCTTTTATTCTGTCAATAAGTGCCTGATGTCTCGGGAAACTCCGGATCCCAAAAATCTTTGAAAAGATTATATTTATTTTATTTTTATTATAACATAAAAAAGTGATAAAATATAATATTACACCTTCTAGTGTATTTGGCCGCTCATATTTGCGTCGATATCGCGAGGTTTGATTTTTCCGTTTTTGCAAATTTTCTTCTAACAGTTTCAATTTTTTATAATAATACTAAAAATCAAATATTACGAGTTACTCTTTTATAAAAAAATATTTGCTTTTTGTACATATTTTAATTAATTATATTATATATAATTAATATTACATCTCTGCATTCCCAACAATCCTCACCTTCAATTTTGTTCTGTCAACTTTACATCGCATGTTAAGCTGCTTGTCCTTTCTTTTTGACCATCTGTAAATAATGTTTTTACTGGATATACTAGGTGTCCTAGATCACCTGTACACCCCATTTAAAAGCTAGGGATGCGATTCTATCAAAAAATGTTGTAGACAAAAGTTGTATAGTTTTAAGGGGGACATAAGATGGTGTCATTAATTTGACCTTGAATAGTTACTTGAAGATCACGTGAAGGTCACCTTCAATTTCTTAAATGGAATATCCTACTTTTTATTGCATATTCTTGTAGCGTTTCTCAAGAGCTTTCCAAAACACTATAATAAAGTTACTTTTTGTTAAGTACTTTTCGAGATATTTTAAATTTCGTCATGACACTTTTTAATATAAAATATGAAATATTTCATAAAATATTCACTTTTGATGACTTTACCTTAATACTTTTAAATGTAGAATAATTAACCGAATCCTTTTATTATTCTACATTTAAAAGTATTAAGGTAAAGTCATCAAAAGTGAATATTTTATGAGATATTTCATATTTTATATTAAAAAGTGTCATGACGAAATTTAAAATATCTCGAAAAGTATACTTAACAAAAAGTAACTTTATTATAGTGTTTTGGAAAGCTCTTGAGAAACGCTACAAGAATATGCAATAAAAAGTAGGAGGTTCCATTTAAGAAATTGAAGGTGACCTTCACGTGATCTTCAAGTAACTATTCAAGATCAAATTAATGACGCCATCTTATGTCCCCCTTAAAACCATACAACTTTTGTCTACAACATTTTTTGATAGAATCGCATCCCTAGCTTTTAAATGGGATGTACAGGTGGTCTGGGACGCCCTATATAAAAGCAATTAACATTACCACAATTATTAAGTGATATATTTACACATTAATCTTATCCAATAAAATCTTTTTTCAAGTGACTTGTCTTCAGTGTCATCCAAATGGAAATTGTCATTTCTATTTGCAGCTTGTTCCGCAGGTAGATAAAAAGTTTCGTCTCCGCAGACAAAATCATTTATATTTCGAGTAAGTACTTTATTTTTTTGTACTTCATTTATTAATAATTGATTGTCCTTTCGAGCTTTAATAGATTTTTTAATTTGAATATCAGTATTGTTGTACATTTAGTGAAAGATAACTTGTGTTAACTTTACCTTTCATTATATTAACTGCAATATTCGTTAAAGATTTATCATCTCCCATTTGCGTAGAAGTATGTTTAGGCAAAGGACATATTTTAAAATCTATACGCTTATTTACAGACATTCTCCTCTTGAGTTCTAAATATTCTTTTAATTTTGACGCACGACTTATTTGCGTAGGACTGGCTTCTATTACATCTTTATCGGAAATTTCACTATTGTTTACTAGTGTTGTAGCACTATTTTCAGTTGCATTTGCTATAGAAACATCTTGAATAAAAATCTGTTCTACATTACGCAATATATTAGCTCCCTTATGTTTGTCTACACTTGAGGACAGTACTATTCTTTACATACCTTTCTTTTCATTATTCTTATAAAATGCAAGTCGAGATTGTCTTTTTCTGCTTAAATATGGTGAACAGATTATTGATGGACTTGGCGGATTATTTTGTGCAGAGATTCATCGGATTAAACTTAATTGGACTTATATTTATCGTTTCTAATTTCAATGGAATACTATTGCTTTCGTTATTCGAGTGTTGTGACATCGCTTTATTCTTTGTTTTCGAACAAGATGTATAACGTCCGTCCTTTTTTAAAAAAATCACATATATATAATAATTACTCCATGAATTAAAATATGTTTACATATAAATAATACCGAATTTTGCTTGTATTTCAGGAAGTCAATTGTGTATTTCAAAACTTTGTGAAAATTACAAAAATAAGCGAATTCACTATGTGTTAACAACGAAATTATTATTATTGTAGTAAATTCGTTCACTTTTACAATTTTCACTGAGTTTTGAAGTACACAATCGACCCCCAGGTAGAAGTGATGATAAACGACGTCATATTGACATCATTTTTATTAGGCTGTTTTCACTTGCAGTCGAGTGGTAATTTCTTTCATTTTAACATATTATGGACAACACACTGTATAACAACAAGATTACGAACCTCATCTTCTATCGTAGCTTCTGGATCATTATCATTATGATTAGGTTGTTCAATAGGTTCTGGCACGTTAACATTTTCAATAATGGCTTCATCATTAACATCTTCATCAACATAATCATCGTTAGTATCACTATCATTTGAGGAAGTCTATATACATATAAAATTTTATTATATTATGATACATGCAGATACATAATTACATTAAAACATATATATGTATATGTACGGGCAAAGTCCGCATGGTGGGCAATATCGGCATTGCCCAGGCAATAACGGACATTGCTCGAGCAATACACACACATACACACATACACACACACGCACACACGCACACACGCACACACGCACACACGCATACACGCATACGCACACGCACACGCACACGCACACAGAGAGAGAGAGAGAGAGAGAGAGAGAGAGAGAGAGAGAGAGAGAGAGAGATAGTACTATAATTTTAAAAATAATTACAGTTTAGGGTGGAACCAGGCCACACAGCATGAAATGTTTTGAAATATTTCTAAAATATTTTAAAACATTTTATGCTGTGTGGGAGACTATGCGTGAATGCATAATTCGCGATTCGTGATTCGTATATTCGTGAATAGTGTGGAGAAAAAATTCGTCGATTTTGAATCACTAAAGAACAGACATACCGAACATCCAACGAATGTTTACGAATCACAAATAACGAATTTGCGAACCACGAATCGCGCATAATCGGTTCCACCCTAATGGTAATATATGCTCACCTCTCCATAATTAAGGTCTTCATCTAAATAATCAACTTCTGTCATTTCATGGCATTCAATCTCATGCATTTCGATAATATTCTCTTCCACATTATTTTCTCCCTATAAAAATATTTCAACATAAAGTTTATTACGATCTTTTGAAGCAATTAAGTTATATTTAAAATTATAAAAATAAGATTTATAATTTTAGTGAAGTAATTAATAATTATTTAAACTGTTCATACCTGAATATTTAAAGCACCGATTCCTTACAATACTTCTCTTTGGCGCCGTGAATGGATTGTTGTTGCCGGAATTATTATTTCTTCATCTTGGAGGTATTCTTTATATGATCCACGACGATGCATATTTTTATAAAACACGTTTTATTTTCACAATGCACTACTGTATAGGCACACACTGCGCGTTCGTATCACCAGCTATTTTTTTGTTGCGTATTTTAAGGACAGATTTTTAACTGAAAATACTCTTTTGAGAAATAACTACACGTACAGGACTCTAGAAAGTTGCCGATCTGCTACCATATTGGCCGTTGTTAAGCTCGTTGTAAAAATGCTAGCGATTCGTGGCCGTTTCTTCTTCTCTTTATATGACACTCCCTGCCGAATATGACCTGGGATATGGCTAGCGATTTCTCGGTTATAGTGTAAAGAAACACGTAATAAGATAGGAACTGAATCGAATGGATAAAGCAAAATATTAGTATTTCCTAAGAAACTTTTCAATAATAATATAATCACGGACACAACACATGAAACGTATGTGCTCTAAGACGTCCCGAATTGATTATCGAACTCGGGGCTCGCAGACTGCGATTGCGATTCCGTCTTTTGACCAATCAGATTGCATCAATCGCCGCAGTCGCGGCCGCGAGAGTCTGATACACGGGCATGAGCCGCCATAACCGCAATATTAGGCCTGTTCTTTTCAGCTGAACTGGCTGCACTAATTCAGAGGTTATCCTTTTCCCTCCGTATTGGAAGGAGAAAGATAACCTCTGAATTAGTGCATCCAGTTCAGCTGAAAAGAACAGACCTATTAGCGACGACCCGCGCATTTCTCATTTGTTTCTATATACGTACATATATTATTCAATTCGGGACGTCGTAGTAGAGCATACATGTTTCACGTGTTGTATCATGATTATATTATTATTGAAAAGTTTCTTAGGAAATACTGATACTTTGCTTTATCCATTCGATTCAGTTCTTACCTTATTACGTGTATCTTTATAGGTACTATAACCGAAAAGTCGCTGGCCATACTCCAGGTCGTTTGGCAGGGAGTGCTATATAAAGACAAGAAGACTATACGACTTTTCGTGGAGGCGGATGCGTTTACGTGTAAAATTTATAAGCCGTAATAGTTTTGTAAGATGGACAACGCTCATTGTATTTTGGTGGAGTTTGTGAATGAAGAAAACTCTGTAGCCGTCAAATACAGAGATTGGTTAAAAACCAAATTCGACGACGTATGTTTGCAAAGTATTATTGACAAAGAAACCATTGTTCAAATACGATGGCTTCTATGTGAAATAAAAAGTGCATTGTCCATGAAAAGGATCATTAAGAAACTTAAAGAGAAAGATTGGATCTCGGCAGCGGTAAAAATACATGCATTTGGAGGAAAATAATCATTAAATACTATCATTTATACTTATATAAAACTGTATATACTCGATATTATCTCTTTTCTGCAATATTTCATCTTTATTCTCTAAAAAAAATGGGTGTTTTCTCTTATCGTGAGGCTGTCGCACGCACTGATGTAATAATAATTAACTTGACTGCGCCACTGCATTGATTTATTGCAGACCGGTGTTATGTTCTGTATTAAAAGAAAATCATTCAATATGATGATGATGATTTTCTTTCACATCGATCGAATACAACACGTGACCGAGTCGTGCTTCTCAGTTGTTGGATAACTTTATATACACGGTCTGATATAAATTTATCTATTTATTATATCTATTTATTATATCTATTTATTATATTATTGCCAAATTAAAAATTTCAAATTTCCTGAATGTGTACTTATTGAATCAGCAGACATGAATTAGATATTTTTGTCAATTATGAAAAAAATCTTTAATATTTATTTATTTAAAAGAGATGGTTTTCTTGCAATTAATAAATACATCAATAATAACGAAAATAAGGCAATTGAAAGCCACACATCGTTCTTACAGCGAAATTGATTTTACAATAAACTTAATATAACATTACCTGCATTTAACGAAATTTCTTTGACAGACGTTTCGGTCTTCGTTTCAAACCCTCTGAAACGAAGACCGAAACATTCAACATTTGACACTGAAGAGGGTTTCAAACGAAGACTGAAACATCTGTCGAAGAAGTTTCGTTAAATGCAGATAATGTTATATTAAGATTATTGTATTAAATCAATTTCGCTGTAAGAACGGCGTGAGGCTCTCAATTGCCTTACTTTCGTTATTATTGATTTTATATTTCAAGAGCCTGTTTTTTTTTATAATAAATAAATTATGCAGAATCTTTTTTTCAGAGTGGACACTCATGCACAAACAACTTTCCGACCTACAAAAATTTAATATTGCAAATCCTTGTAAAGAAGATCGTAAAAAAGTCATGAGGAAATCTTTTAGCGACAGTGATTGTGTTAACTCTGACCAGGAGAATAAAGTTCCGAAAAAGAAAAACACTAAAGTACTTTTGTGAATTTCAATTTTATTGTCGTTATATGTAAATTATAATTTTTGTATTTGAAGTTATTTTAAATATTTTTTTAGGATAATCAACGATTTATAACCTCTAAGATTACAAGACAACAAAACATTTTATCGCAATTGAAGACTACAAATGTTAATTTAAAAGATGATGTATGTGAATCTATTTCATTATCGCCCTTTTTTTCAATTATTTATTAAACTTCATAAATTTATATTTTATTTATTTAATAGAGAGGATAAAGTGCCAATATTGGTCAAGCAAGATCTAGATAGCTTATGATTTTTTATTTCAATTTATAGTGTGCGCCGACATAATTTGTCAGTCTTAAAACACAGTAAGATTTAAATATTCAAATATTTAAATTGTAATTAATTTAAAGAATTTATTGCGAAAAATATTACCTGAGCCAGGATTTGAACCTGGATCTCCCTTTATTCCATGAGGGTATTTCACCAATTCGACCACCGAGACATGTGATGATTCCTCGCAATAACCGAATATATAGGATGTAAAGAGAACGGTTTTTCCTCAGGCTAACATCCTCCTATACAGGGTGTCTCAGATCTACCGCACTACTTGCTAATGGCAGATTCTTGAGGTCACTTAGAGACGAAAATTCTAATAGCCAAATGTTGAGGTTACAATAGTTTTTGAATGAGAAGTGCTTAGATAGCCAATCAAATTGTTAAAAATTCGCGCGCTCAGGACTGTTACATAGTGAAGGTACCCACAGATATTAACGTTTAACTATTAATATTTTGCTTATACGGGTATCTTCACTATGTAACAGCCCTGAGCGCGTGAATTTTTAACAACCAGATTGGCTATCTTTAAGCACTTCCCATTCAAAAACTATTGTAATCTCAACATTTTGGTATTAGGATTTTCGTTTCTACATGACCTCAAGAATCTGCCATTAGCAGGTGATGCGGTAGATCTAGGACCCTGTATATTCGGTTATTACGAGGAATATCATCACATGCCTCGGTGGTCGAATTGATGCCCTCATGGAATGAAAGGAGGTCCAGGTTCGAATCCTGGTAATATTTTTCGCAATAAATTCTTTAAATTAATTACGATTCAAATATTTGAATATTTAAATCTTAATGTGTTTTAAGACTGACAAATTATGTCGGCGCACAATATGAATTGAAATAAAAAATCATAAGCTATCTCGATCTTGCTTGGCTGATATTGACACTTTATCCTCTCTATTGATTTTAATTACGACCGAATTTATTTTCTTATTATTTCAGTTATTTAATTTGCCGGATGAAAGTGATGAAACATCTCTCACTGATGACAGTTACGAGTTAAGTAAGAAGAATCTAAACCGATCACATCTAAAGGAAAAAGTAAAAGCCTTACAATTAAAAAATAAACAACTTCAGAATGAAGTTAAGGCGTTGAAGCACGACAGATCGATTACATTAGAAAATAGTAATTTAGTTGTTATTAAACATTTAATCGATATGAACAAAACTTTGAATTATTTATTTCACTACATTGCAAAAATACTGCTTTAGAAATGGAAAGCTTGGATAAAATGGCGGATATACTAGCTATCAAATTACAAAACATTAAAAAGCATATTGCAGAAATAAACGAAAATATATCCGCACAAGTTTTCCACAGAAGCAGCAGACATATCCAAACGTGAAATTTGTAAAAGAAGAAGATCCGTCGAATGATGATCAAATAAAGTATAAGTTTGTTTCCATCATAAATACGGAGCATGATGATAAGTCATCATCTATCGATATCGACAAGAAATTTGATGAAATCGTTATGGATGTGCTAGATTGTAAAGAAGTAAAAGAATTGGAGCAATGCGATGAAATACATGTATTAGAAAATGGTGTAAAGGAAGATACATCTGAACCTAAAATTATAAAAAAAATTAACGATAATGAGGTACGTATATATTTTATCTTATTTATTTTATACTTTATCTAGTTATACGCAACTGAAAATGAAGTTGTGCTAATATGCTTCTTTTAATTTTTATTAAACTACAGCAATGTTTATAGCAAATTTATTCATAAATTTTAATTGCTTTTTTAATATACTAGACAACACAAGCGCGCGCTGCGCGCGCGCCATTTATTCAGTTTTACATTTTATTTTTGATAACCAATTTATAATTTATTTAACAGCTGTCAAAATTTAATGAAAGACAGCTACTCTCACAATACAAAGTAAGCCAAGCGAGAGAACCAATCAGGATCGCGGAAAAGCGGCAACAATCAACGGCAATTCACGAGTAACACGCCTTTTTTAAGATTGAATTCCGTTTTCTGTTATAGAAAATAATCTCAATCGGTCGAGGTGTCACGATTTCTGAGTCCATGATGCAAAATGTCAGAACAAGTGACATTGGGAAAATGACTTGCGATCTTATGTCTTGTATATTTATAAACAAAGAGATGGCATTTTCATTCAGAACGGGGAAAAAAAGCAATAAAAACTAAAACTGGAGAAAATGTTACAAATGAAAATAAAAAGCCATTGGACTCCAATAAACTGCTCGCAATGAAAGGTAACAAGTGCAATATTTAAAATACATTTACATAAACTGTGGCGAATAAATATCTTTGAAAAACTCTACAAATTCGTAAATCAATTTGAAAAAATAAGAAATAAAAAACTTCATGTAAATCTTAATTAGTTTCAAATTGTAAGGGTGTCTGATCATAAATCAAATCAATAATAAAAGTATGGCAACACAGCCATAGGACAAGTTGTACGTGTC
The DNA here is from genome assembly GCA_021460005.1 of Tetramorium alpestre. NCBI lineage: Eukaryota > Metazoa > Arthropoda > Insecta > Hymenoptera > Formicidae > Tetramorium > Tetramorium alpestre. The sequence continues at coordinate 21,322 of JAJVSH010000167.1, read as the reverse complement.
AAAATTTTTAATATTTAATATTCAAACTTAACAGACGTTTCGATTTGATATCAAACTATTTTCAACGTCTGTTAAGTTTGAATATTAAATATTAAAAATTTTGACACGTACAACTTGTCCTATGACTGTGTTGCCCTACTTTTATTATTGATTTGTTTTCATGTAAACTAAAATAAATAATAGTAGAAACATTTTTTAAATCAGAAAAATTATAAAATATATATCTAGTATAAATACAAATGTGACAAATGTTTTCTTGATATTTCTAAAATACGAACCACTGAAAAATAAACATCTATTTTAGAAAGTAGCACGATAATTAATAGAAATTCATGTAAAAAGTTTAATATAACACTTGTTACAATTTCTAAAAATCTGTTCCTTTTTCGAATAAGTACTATCAAATATAATTTGTTTGATACAATTGCAAACACTTTTTACAATTTCATGAATTCTGCAGAGTTCTCCAAAAAAGTAATTGTAATGTTATGAATCACTTATTACCATATCTTCTGTCTATTTAACCGATTTTTGAAAAGCATTCTTTACACCAATCGATTCATCTCATTCTCTCTTCTTACTATTAACCGATAAGCTTATAACTTTCATGTCGCACGTTGAAGAGAACTCAAAACAGGGTCAAAATGTTTGCATTTATTTGGATTTTGTACAAATTAATTATTGCAAATATAAGCAATAATGACGCATCAACATTTGTTTCTTTATATAGGCTTTCCTCTTAATTTGAGATTTATTATTCCGGAGCCTTATTTACGTTTTAATTCTATAAAATAAATAATTAAATAATAAGATAATTTTAAAACGTTTGTAAATTAATATTCTTTGCCCATCTTTTACTATTCTCATTTCGAAAAATATTGCACACGCGCGATTAATTTGTACAAAATCCAAATAAATAGTAAAAAATGAGTAGAGAATATTAATAAACGTTTTAAAATTATCTTATTATTACGTTTGTAGACAGTATATGGAGAGCTTTGCATTAAAATGCATTAAATATATCTAAATTTGTATAAAAAAAACTATTTTAAAATGTTCATACTTATGCTGAAAACCCCTGTTTTTTCCTAATTTTTGATTTCTTACAAAAAAACGTGTCAGTAAAACGCTTATTCTCCGTTGAATGTTAATATAAAAAATATTTCTGTTTTTTTAACTGTTTTATGACTTAATATCAAGAGACACAGTAGTGTCTTGCGCCAAGTTACGCGCAACGCGAGACCGCCCCATATATCTTAACGCGAGCCTGTCAAAAGAACTCTGCACTAATTCTATACAAAATTAAATCCCGATAAATTCGGCTGGATTTTTGATATGTTGTAGTTTACATGTTTGTAGTTAACATGTTGAACCAAAAATTTTACAGCCTGAAAATTAAACAATGGACGGTTCACAAGATATTTTATATTTTATTCTGGCATATCTCTCTTGACATTAAATATAAAATATCTGATAAACTATTCATTTTTTGATAACCGATTCTTAATACTTTTATGTACAGAAGAGAGAATGAGATGAATCGATTGGTGTAAAGAATGCTTTTCAAAAAATATGTAAGTAGTTAAATATTGCAAATTACATAATTTATTTTTTGAAAAGCAAATGTGTTTTCCTTTCATTGATTCATCTCATTATTCTGTACATAAAAGTATTAAAATACGGTTATCAAAATGAATAATTTATATGATATTTTATATTTAATGTCAAGATATGTTAGAATAAAACAAAATATTTCGTGAACTGTCCATTATTTAACTTTGAGCATATTTTTTGTTCAGCATATAAACTACTACAACATCTCAAAAATCCAGTCGATTTTACCGTGGGATTTAATTTTATATAGAATTAATGCGGAATTCTTTAGAAAAATTATAAATGGCATCGAAAAATAAAAGTGGGGTTAACTCTCTAGTTTATCAAAAAAATATGATCATGAAAACTCGAATAATTACGACATATAATAACTTACAACTTCGGAAAGCCATAAATATCATTTTTCTGAAATTTTCGAGTTTTTCAAGGATTATTTTTCATTGTTTTAAATTTGTTTATATTATTAACATACTATATTAAATATTATAATGTATACAGATTACGTACTCAGCCAATTTAAAAATACGCCGAATGGAGAAAAGTTATTCAACAATACCGTCTCAAACAAGTGCAAGAATGTTGCTCGGAGCCATAAATGAATCATTAGAGATTCTCTTCCGTGAATATAACTTTATCTTTTTGTTTAACATTATTTGTGTACTATGTGATATGTACTATGTGAGTCCTTCTAATAAGAGTCTGGCCAAGATGACAGTTGGTGGCACACTTGTTTTGGCAAAATCCTGCGAGAGAGGATATATTCGCTATTTTTATTTCTTTCTTTCCTTATTCTCTTTCTCTTTCTTTCTAAGGGAGTTGGCTAAGAATTGGCGGACCAATCAAAAGTGGCTATTCATTGACCAGACTCTTATTAGAGGAACTCTATGTTTACGCGAGCGTCACTTCTGTAGTAACTAAAGTATTTATCTTTGTATATAAAGAGAAATCTTTTATATACGAGAAATCTTTTATATACGAAGATAAATATTTTAGTTACTACAGAAGTAACGCTCCACCTAAACATAGTAATGGTAGTAAGTCATCAGTATTTCTATGTAATATAAGTTTTTTTCTTAATTAAACATATGTGAAATAAAAATGTATAAGCTATGTTATGTTACACATTCCAGAATAATATAATAAATGGGGAACACAATGTTACACATGTATATGTGTAAATATATATATATATATATATGTGTGTGTATGTTACACATTTAAAAGAAATTTTAATATAATAAATTATTAAAAAAAACAAAATTATTGTCGTTTTTAAAATGTCATAGATAGTGTATTACACGTAAGTGTGCGAGTATAGTGCACGATAAAGTGTGCAAGTTCAATTATATTAAAGAGTGACAACAAGTGTCCATAGGCAAATGGCCCCATTTTTTTGGCATTCAATTTTGGTTACAAAGTAGGTACCAAACGAAAGGTCTCGTCAAGCTGATTACAGATATGTCAGTCTCAGAGTGTACCTATTTACCGTTCTAGAGATATCGGGCTCCAAAAATTCCAAAACTAATAGAAGGTGCGAGCTAGAGGGGGGGGGGGGGGCTGGCCCGACGAAACCAGTAGCGTCCGATTTTTGGAGTCCGATATATTTAGAACGGTAAATAGATACACTCTGAGATTGACATACCTGTAATCAGCTTGACGAGACCTTTCGTTTGGTATCTACTTTATGACCAAAATCGAATGCCAAAAAAATGGGGCCGATCTTGTTGTCACTCTTTGCAGTAGTATTCATCCTGCCGTCTTCATGAATTTTATTTAATCAACGTGAACGCTGATGTATAATATAAATCTTAAATAATAATTTCCTACAGCTTTGCATATATATTTTTCTCCCGAAATTTGTTATTATTGTCAGTCAATTTCTTTATTAATACATAACAATATATGTATGTATATTAATATATATACAGGTAATGCGCAGAATCAAATAATCCATTTGATTTCAGCTTATTTATTGCAATACGGTTATATTTATTTCAGAGTTACTCTTCGTTTGTGGATTCTTTTATTTGGGAGTGACTCCATTTGAGGATATATCTCCATTTGAGGGTATAACTTCATTTGAAGGTATCTCTATTTGTGGGTTACTCCTTTTGAGAGTACCTTCATTTGGGGGTTACAATAATTTGAGGGTACCCCCATTTGGAGGTTTCTTTTGAGGTTAACCCTCATTTAGGTGTTGACCGTCAATTGACGATCCGAATTTACACCAAACTTTTTTGAAGAT
>JAJVSH010000166.1:339621-358296 GCA_021460005.1 Tetramorium alpestre | reverse complement strand
ATTTACCGTTTGTATTCCAAATGTTCCGTATACATACATGTAATATAAATAGAAGAAAGTTTACAAAATGTTTGAATGTTAATAAAATATTTAGAATATTATATTTTTTATATGTACAATGTAAAATATTTATTGCATCTGGTATAACACATACACGAAATATTCATAAAGTATTAATGTTTCGATATTCTTGGAGCACAGAGATAAACGACGCATATTGTTTCTCTATGGTAATCTAGTACTCTGTTGAATATGTTCTTGGCAATGACTCTGTCTCTGTTCAACGTATACATTCAACGAGCAATAAAGAGAAAATTGTGTCATCAAGTAAACTGTTACTTGGATCAAGGTTTTCCGCGCGCATACGTCAAAATACATTTTAAACAAAGATGTAATAAATTTTTGGATGAACTCAACAAGTAACAAGGTTAGAATTAAGCTGTAAATTATTATCATTGTAATTAATATTAGCTCTAACATTTATTAAATACAAGTACATGTCTGTGTAATATATTCTATAGTTAATAAAATGTTTTGTAATTTTTAAATTATATTTAGAACGTCTTTCAAATATGTAACATTTTTATTAAATAATTTTTATAATTATTTCATATACATTCTTTGAATATTTTTGAAACATTTAAAATTCAGTGACAAATGGAACGTTTCTATTAANATTTGAATATTGCTTTTACATTTTATAAATATTTTGGAATATAGTATTCGTGAAATATTATTTAGGAATCTCAGGAATATTCCATAAATATTTAAGAACATTTAGCGTTAGCTGTAGGCCTATTCTCTATCTTTGTAACGATAATGTTGTTATCGTTACGTGACTCTTTGCTCAGTTAAAACATATCGGAAAATAGCTACGCAACGACGCGTAACGATCGTTAGTAACTATCGATAGTTTGTCGTTAAACGTTACAGAATAGAGCAGGGAGATTACGAAATAGAGCAGGATACAATTCCTCGTTACCTTGCAATCTGTAATCTGATTTAAAAGGACGTAAAGTTGGAGACTCTGCCAACCGATGTGGAGCTGTTCACGGATCGAGAACGACTGAGCGTTGCGTTGGAATGTAACTTGGGAGTATCTGGTTGGGAACGTACGCCAGAAAAGATTATGGAGAAATACCGGATTTGCACATGCACAAAATTATATCTAACAGAATACGTCTCACAGAGCGCACGCACGCAGGTTGCATGTAGCACTGATAGAGAAAAGGTTGCATGTCTCTTATTTTCTCATGAGATTGAGATGCTAATCACGAAACAATGACGCATAAAATTATATCCTACTATTACAAAAAAAAACAATTTTTCTCGCGCTTAACATTTTGCTGCGCATTTGTTTTACGTCGAATATAAGAATATAATATGAGAATATAATTGTAATAAGAGAATATAATTGTAATAAAAGAATATAATTGTAATAGAAATTTTTCAATTGTCCTAAGCCTTTTATTTAACAAATGCAAACCATTAAATAATTAGTCATTGCCGTTAAACAATATTACGTCATAAAATGATAAAGATAATTTTGTGTCATTGATAACATTTTTGCTATCTAAAGCTGACAATTCGTAAGAAGCAAGTTATTTAGAAAATTCTAGAAATCAAAAGCGATTATAATGTAATAATTGTGTGTATGCTTTTAAATAGATAAATTTTCTAAAATATTTAGGAACATGCGATTGATACTAAAATAATCACGCAATATTTTGTAAGTAATAACACTTTAAATCTGCAATGTAACGCTGACCGTATGTGTTTCATAAATTTTTGCAATATTTGCAAATCGACAATTGCATTATTTGAACTTATCGTAAATGAAGTGCGATTCTGAACTGACATTATCTGCAACATGTAATGCACATATCATTACGTAAACTGTTTCATGATTACATTGCGCGTTATAAATAGCAAGAACTTATTATTTTTCAATGAGTCGCGAGTTTCATGCGTAAAAAAATTAAGATGATGAATAATAATAAAAGTCGATTAGATACGCGTTCAATATCAGAATATATTAATTACAAAATATAATTTAATTCAAAAATTATAAAATTAAGGTAATTATAAATTAAAAACGCACATGTAGTTTTAATATTAAGAAAAGAATAAGTGAAAAATAAGGTAAAAAGTTTATTACTTTAATTCTCTTTTTAAATTTTCATTATCTAACCTTTAATATAGTTATCTTTTAATATCAATCGCGTATACAATTATTATTTACATTATTATTTTTACATAAAATATAAATGTAAGAACTTTTTAAAAATCATGGTTTCAGAGACTAATATAAATAGTTTAAAAATATACAGTGGAAAACTTTNTTCAAACATTTAATATATATATATACAGGGTGTCCCAGAATTGTCGCGCCAATTTTCGTGAGCAGGTAGAGTGGACCAAACTGAGTCGAAAACTCCTCTACCATTTTGCAATTTTCGCAATAGTTAACGAGATATTAATTGTTAAAAATGGCCGTATTAGACCGGCCCTCCGCTGAATACAAGCGCGCGGCGAGATACGACCGCCCAGCGTCATTGTTACCAAGATCGCGAGGAGTTGTTTTCTACAAATGGCAAAAAACAGGGGGACAATCGCAGCTCAGAACCGCCGCTTTTAGGCATTGCCGCGTTTAGTAAACAACTCCTCGCGATCTTGGTAACAATGACGCTGGGCGGTCGTATCTCGCCGCGCGCTTGTATTCGGCGGAGGGCTGGTCTAATACGGAGGTTTTTAACAATTAATATCTCGTTAACTATTGCGAAAATTGCAAAATGGTAGAGGAGTTTTCGACTCAGTTTGATTCGCTCTACCTGGTCACGAAAATTGGCGCGACAATTCTGGGACACCCTGTATATATTGCAAGAATATTCTTGGGAAAAATGTATTAATCAATATATTGATGTTTCATCAAAATTTTTTGGTTTAAAAAGACCAGTATGTTCGAGTGTAATCGCCACATCGTACGACGTAATACTTAGGAAACTCTCATGTTTACAGTTACTCAATGAATAGTCATTGGTCCCCCTCAATTGCAACTAACTTGTGCGACCTTCAGTTACATTATAGCTATGCTCTACGTTAATAGAATGACCTAGCAACCGCAAAAGCTACAGCACGATATAACTCTTTGAAGCACATTCAATGCTCTCTGTGTATAAAAGCAGATAGTATGTTATCTGCGTTATCGTCAAGTTAATTACTCAGCATTTATTTTATTTACCGTACACGCCCCTTCTGTATCAATAGCACTTTAGAAACAGATATCTATTTGTAAATCTATGTATTCGACCTCTTGACTGTCATATTCTTGATAACATTCCTGTTAGTTTTTGATATGAATTTTTTCTGAGAATACATGTAAATAAAATTATTATGTTTATTTCAAGTTAAATATAAAAATGATTTTATAAAATAAAAAAATATGAAGAATACAGGAATTATAACAAATTGAAATGAAAAAATATGCCCCAATAAAACCGTACGTGAAATCCACGTTATTGCCAAATGGAATCCACATTTGCACGAGGATCTTATGTGGCAATAACATGGATTTCACGTACTGTTCTATTAGGGTGTTTGGCAAATGTGAAAGAAATTATCCAGAAAATATTAAAAGTAGCGATTTATTGAAAAATAAAAATACGTAATAAAAAATACATTTTTCAAGATGTAATTAAAAAAACTTGCAGTATTTTTATAATATTAATAACAATTAGTGTTCAAAAGTGTTAAAATATACATTTGTATCTTCAGTACAATCTAAAATTCATCGTGAACGCTTGTCGTACATAAATATAAGTATATAAGAGGTTAAAAGAAAAAAAAATTTATACTTTATTCAAATGTAGCATTAATAAAAAATCAACTCTATTGAAAAATTAAACATTACATTATTCAAAATTATATATTTTATCATAACTTTCATAAAGTCGGCGAATGCCTTTTGATCTAATTCTTGATTGCCGGTATCACCTCAATTTTCTTTTGGAGTGATTTCAGGTCCTCATACTTCTCGACAATCTTCTTTTTTATTACAAAATATATAATTTAAGAAACCAACGAAAGATTCGGCTTACATCAAAACATTGTCTTTCGAGCATTCAAAGTAAAATAGCATTATCTCATCACCACAAGTTTCTTTTCCCATTCATATCATATAAATATCTAAAAAACTATGATATCAAATATAAGCAAGAAAAGAAAAAGTGACAAACAGTTCGAATCAAACATTTTAGTATATTCAGATTATTTCTGTTCTAAAAAAACTGAAAAAAAAAGGAACATATAAACGGATTATAATAAATTAAATAAATGGAGTGGTAAGTTTTACGAATAAAATAAATAAAATTCAAAAAAATAATAAAAGTAGCAATTTATTGAAATGCAAAATTATACATAATGAAAAAAATAGTTCAAGTTTTAATGAGATATACTCTCATATTTTTGTCATATGACAAATCTTCAACGAGTAATAAAATACACACAACTCTAATGTGTAATTCCTGAATCTATTACACATGCCTCGCGTATATATGTATGTAGATGTACATTTCTTTTCAAAAAAAAAAAGAGAAAATCAATATTTTACTGAAAAATGTCAACGAATAATCGATTCTGTCGGAAAATCAACCATTTTATGAAATTTAAGGCCAGACAGCCCCGGGACGCTTCTCCATCCAGCGCTTGATAGCAGGTATTTCCTCGACTTTCTTTTGGAGTTGTTTCAGATTCTCATACTCTTCGACGATGTCCTTTTTCATCATGAAGTTCAAGTAATCCAAAAGACCGACGAAAGTTAAATCGGCCCAAGACACAGCACCGCCGATGAAATAACCACCGTTCTTCTTCACCTGAGCGTCCAAACGTTCCAAATAATATGGCACCGTTTCTTCCTTGGCAACTTTCTGTTTTTCTTCTTTAGCCTGTTCGTTACTCTCGTAATGGAAACCAGCGATAGCTAATGCAAGCAAAAAGAAGATAAGATAAATAAGATAGTGACAAATAAGATAATAACAGTTGATCACTTTAATGAATCAAAATTACAATGCAAAATTACATAAAAAAAACTTCTCTACTTATCAGCGTTTCTGAATTAATCTGTTTCTATTATCGAAATATAAACCTATTAATATCTATTGTGATCCAAATCTATTTTAAAAATAAATTTCCACTTTTCGTGAATAATAGAATCATATAAATAAAACATAAATTAAAGAATGTTATCTACTCACTGGCACGTAAATCGTGTATGGTATCGACGGTCGAATCGATCTCCAAAGCTTCCCAATCGTTCTTGCCGGCAAGACCACATTGCTTCGCCAAGTAACGGCTGATAGCTGCGGACTGATGGACCTTCTTTCCATCTACCTCGAGCACAGGTACTTTGCCAAATGGCATAGCTGAAAGATGACATTAAAGCACATGAATACAACATGCTGTAAAAATTGAATGAGGTTTATAGAGAAACCATCTGTGGATTATTATTAATTTAAATATACACTAATTGAATTTATACCAAGAGCAATTATTTATACACATACATGCAATTACACACATTAAAGCTAAGTACAATTATAATTTGCAAATTTACCAATCTTAATTTTTATTTTCATGACAATCTTTTTTCTGTTATATAATTTATTAAAATGTTTTACAGCCTTTTATATGGCTTTATGATACTGAAGGATTTATCTCTTCAGTTTTATGATATTTCGGCAATTGATTGGCTAACTTGAACGGAAATTTCCTTACATCATTAAGGAAATCTATTTACATTGAAACCATACAATGAAACGACAGTATGCTTTTCATCAAATGAGAATTCTATTCTATTCTATTCTAGTCTATATATTCAAAGCATTCTATTCTATTTACATAGCAATATCGATTGTCCTATACAGAACATTGCAATACGTAATAAGAACACTCTACTGTTGAAAGAAATAACATTTACTTCCAATTTTGTCATTTAGAAAATTAAATAGAAAGGTAAATATCTCATTATATATAAAACTGTGTGTGTAGGACATAATCCTCATTCAAAATAATTTATGTTTAAGAACGAAGAATTTGCCACGTCAACCATTTGTTAATCGGATTTCTGGAATAACTAAGCCAGATTAAATTCGCGACAGGTGGTCGCTGCTAATATAAATGTATTATTAATATTGAACAGTTGTACATACTCGGCTTAAGTTTTGGCCAATCCTCCTTATCGAAACGCTCATCCTCAAACTCAATGCCAGCATAGTTGAACAATAATCGAATTGGCTCAGCCAATGCTGTGATGGGGAAATAGATCAGCTTGTAGGAAGGCATGTTTCTGAAAGGAAAGCATTTGTTATTCTTCTCTTCAACGTCATCATCATCTTAATCATCTTTATCATAATTTTAAGAATATAAACATATGTTTCAATATCTTTCAATCTTGTTGAAGAAATTTGTTTACCGAGACAAGCTTTCAACTTTAAATTTATTTTGTATCAATATTTAATTCTAAGCTTAATTAAATATATGTAAATCAAATTTTGAGCTAAAATTTAAAACTAATCTTTAATTGGTATTTAACCAATTATTTTAAAATTTAAGTTGGACCTGAAATTGTTATCAAAATTTAAAGCAATTTGACAAAAGTAATTCTGAAATCACTGATTAATATCATTTATTAAAATTAAAATTGTTATGTCCAATGTTAAACCCTTTGTAATCTGCAATAGTGTAAGTTACGCAATCATATCATTACAAGTCATATTCTCTTATCTGTCTTATCAAACTAAATACATGACTGGAAAATGGACACATAAAACAAATGTATCTAAATATAACATATACTTAATATCCATTCTTTTGCAACCTTCACACTTTTTTTGCAACTTTCAAACATATTGTGCATGTAAAATCTGTAATAGAAATGTAACTTTTGTTTAAAATAATGTGTACGAGAAAAGGAAATGTACGTTTAATTGACGTGACATATTACAATTCTCAGACTTTTTAAATAATTCTTATTAATAATCATGATTTATTATGCTCAACAAAATATACGATATTCATGAAAGACGCCATTGTTGAGGCGTTTCTCACCCTGAGCATTCTTGGGTAATATTACGTATATTGGGTAATATTACATATTTTCACTGTAACATGATACTCTCCGAATATATGGCGATTATGTCGAATCATTCCCAGAACCAATCCTGATTATTATTGCTTCATCATGATGATAAAACGAATCAATCTGCTTTCAAATGTCACTAATTTGCCGGCCGCTATTTAGCCGGGCGGCGACCGGCGACCATGTAACGCGAGAAATTCGGCGTAATATTGCAATATGTACAATCTCGAGTTAGTAAGCCTAATCCAGCTTCAAATCCAGTCCAATTTAAATATGAAGGGCTAAGAATGGATAAGTTCTACTTACAGTTTGGAAAATTCTACGCTGATGAAAAAGGCGTCCAATGAACTACAGTCAGCAACAGGCTGCACCAGGCAGAACGGCAAGAACTCCTCTATTTATTCATCTCCCAGCTACCAGTCCCTACCAGAGGACCTCCCCACTTTCTCGATATGACGTGGCTCATTTTCGATCTCTAGAAGAAACTTATTACAGAGATATAGACGAGCAACAGACACAATTAAAAAAATATTATATAAGTATCGAAAAAACTAGTTTTTCCAATCTTTCAAGTGTGTCTTAATCACTCTTCAAATATTTTTCAGGTATCTTCTTGACGCGGTTCCTAGCATTACCTGAAACTGTTTGTCATCATCTGTATCTCGAGTAGTGATGCTGACAAAGATGGACTACACAATGTACCGCTGAAGAAGGGATAATAATCTGGACCTCGTCCACAATTTTTATGTGCAAACAGATATCGATTTAAAAATTATCACACCCATATTTTTGAGAATTATCATATGCTCAATATTTCATATTAAATGTAACTTGCATTTGTTAAGATATATTCTGAAAAAAATTGAATTCGAAACGATAAAGCATTCACAGAAGATTAAAGAGACAAAAGATAAAGAGAGTTTATTTTCGCTCTTATTTTTACAAATTAAATACATGCGATATTTAAAGTCATTATTTCTTTTCTTTTCAAAATATGAACAATATAATTATAAAAAACAGCATATACTCGTCATACACATTACTCACATGAGGCATAAAATATTCTCCAGCTTTAGAAGTTTCACGAAATATAATTTTTTTATCGATCACGAATGTTGTACAAATTATTTCATAATCAAAGAATTTTTGCTGTTGTTCTCATACATCTAGAATCAACTATTAAATTATCAAAAAGAACAATAAAAATTAAGATAAATCATAGTATAAAATGCATTTTATGACTAAATAACGTAAAAAAAAACCATGCAAGTAATGTAGAGTCAAATAAAGAATAAAATCAGCGAAATTTCAATTTAACATAATTTGAAAAACTGAATAAACTATATGAATGCAAAATTCATTTATTTAATTATGTTATATACATGAATTTCAGATAGAAGATAGATTTTCAGATTTGCTGAATATATATATATGTATGTATATATATATTCTGCAAAATTTATAAAAATTATTTTTGATACAAAACTTATAAGCATTCATGACCGAACTTTGTTCGATTCAAATGGACAAATCATGTGCATAATGATTACACGTTCATATATACAAAAATAACAATCCGATAATTAAAATGTAACGTTACACATTATCAAATATTTCCATATAACAGCTATACAAGTCAATAAGAATTCTGTATAAAAATTGTGTATAATAAAAATTTCTAATTAATCGTACGATACAAATATACATTCTATACCCATCTTCCCATATTGTGATGTACAATATAAAACATATACTTAGTTTAATGATTATTGAAAGAGAAAGCAATATAGCTATACTCGAAGTGTAAAATATATCTTGACAAGTATCGTTTAAAAAAGGGGGATATTTATCACAGTAGTCTTGATTCGCGTCTCGCCCGTGCGCTTTCCTAAGTGTGGAACATCTGCCCGATGATGGAGAAGTTCCTGACGGCGGAATTCATCTCGGAGATGTCGACATTCGGGTGCAGACCCGACGAGACGGCCGTGGTCGCGTTAGCCGCTGCGTGTGCGTTCATTCGCTGAACATTGTCCATGTAGCCTTTGTTCGGCTGCACATTCAGCGTGCTATTTATGACATTTAGGTGAGCCTGAGGCAGCGTAGTGATGATAGGGGCGACAATTGAAGAAGTGGACGCCACGGAAATGCCACCTGTGACCTGAGGGGACTGATTATAAGAAACCTGCTGCTGCTGTTGCTGCTGCGCATTTTGCGCGATCCCCGGCTGATAATTATTGTACTGGGCCTTGCATTTCTTCTCGTGAACGAACAGGCTGCCGGAATGGCTGTACGCGGTGCCGCAGATCTTGCACGCGTACGGCTTCTCGCCCGTGTGCGTAAATCTGTGCTCCTTCAGGTACTTCAGTCGACGGAACGACTTGCCGCAGGTTTTGCAGTGATAATTCGCCTCGCCGGTGTGCGTGGTGATGTGGGCCTTGAGGGTGCACGACTTGGCGAACGCGGCGCTGCAGTATTGACAAACGAACGGCCGGTCGCCCGTGTGAGTCCTCTCATGATTGATGCAGTTCGAGTTGGACGTGAAGCCGCGGCCGCAGTACTTACACACGTGCGGCTTGTAGCCAGTGTGCGTTCGCATGTGGAACATGAGGCCGGTGTTCTGCCGGAACGTCTTGCTGCATATGTGACAGAGGAAGCGCTTGAAGTTCGCGTCCTGCTGCTCCTTGGCGCGCTCGTGAATTCGCAGATGCTTGTGCAGCTTCATCTCCTTCTCGAACGACTTGTTACACTCCTCGCAGGTGTACGGCTTCGACTTCTCGTTGCTCTTCTCCTGATCCTTGTACGCGCAGCTACACTCGGTGCCGCAGTTCACGCAGCACTCGTCCTGCCTGCCGTGCACGTTCATCTGATGCTTCAGCAAGGACTTCTTCGTGTCGTACGATTTCCCGCAGACTCTGCACGGGAAGCCCTTGCCCTCGTTATCGGAATCCAGCTCTTCTCTTATCCAGGTGTTTATCAGCTTGATGGCCGACTTGTCGTCGGGCGGTTTCTGCGGCTCCGCGCACACCTTGGTCTCATCGTGACCGTACCGGTCCATATGGCTCTTGAGCCTGTCCTGTCGGAAGAATTTCATGTTGCAAACGTTACAGACGTACTTCTTCTCGTCGTGTACCAGCAGATGACGCTGAAGCGACCTTTCGGTGCGATAACTCTTGCTGCAGTGCTTGCAGCGGAAGAGCGACGCATCGTCGAAAGACTCGATCTTATCGTCGCTCGAGTCGCTGTTTACCAAATCCGAGTCCCTTTGTTCCACCTTCACGATGTTACGTTTTCTCAGCTCTCTCGTCGTGCCATCGCTTTCACTGTGTAACTGGCCGTCGTGCGGCATTTCTTCGTCTTCGTCCATCGTAAGTGACGTTTCAAAAGACTCTGGATTATTTTCTAATTTCCTCTTGTCCCGTATCTCTTTCAGGATGGAAAAAACATCCTTGGGATACGCCTTCTTGTGAGTATTCAGATGCCGGACCATGGTGTCGAGCTTCCTGAAACTCTTGTTGCAGATCTTGCATAATACCGGCTTCGGTTTCTCCTTCATTTTATGCAGATTAACGTGTTTATGTAATTTATCCAGACAGAAGAATTGCTTATCACAGCTATCGCATTTGAACTCTTTATCGTTATGGGTCGATGTGTGTCTATCTAAAGACTTCTTACTGGAATAAAATCTATCACATTTCTGGCATTTGTATTGTAACTCGAGTTCGGACGCTCTGTCCGTCCTGCCGTGGGCATTTCTCGCTTTCGTTTGATACTCGCTATCACTGCTGTCGCGTTTGACGTTCACACTCTTCTTGATGTAGCGTCTCTGTCTCTCTTTATAATTCTTCAAATTTTCTATCGACGTGACCCTCTTAAACATAGTTAATCTTCTCGTTCTATAAAGATCCTTTTTAGCTACTTTGTCATGTTCTACTTGATTTGATTGTTGCTTATATCTACTACCGCAGGCTAAATCCGCTTCGCTGTCTACTAGAACATCCTGCTTGACTTGTTCGAAATCTGGCAGTTGTTCTTGTCTCATGACATTTGATTGAATGGGACTCTTTTCTACGTTAACTTCCCCATCCGCACTTAACTCTGTATTATCCACCAAATTGATTGCACCCAAGATGAGCGTGTGTTCAGTTTGACAACATTGATTCTGCAAGGCAAAAGAAATACGACATTCTAAACAATACTGAAATTAGAAATTTTACTCATACATAGAAATAAAAAGAAATACTTTTGTAGGAACGTCGCAGCTGCTGGCGACGTTCGTCCTCGAGGCCTTCCCATACAGCTTCCTGAGCTCCACGTCTGCTTTCTGACATTGTTTCCTCAATTCGTAGGCGACGTTGACTTTCACCACGCATTCGAGACAGATGCCAGTGGGCAGGCCGTCGTCTTCCAGGACCTGGATGAGAAAAAGACATTGTCTGCATGCAAGGTAACCAGGAGGTGCAGAAAACACGAACCTCCACGCCGCAGCATAGCTGCAGCTTCTCCGACAGCCTGGAGGGGTCCTCGGGACCGTCCCAGTTCCTACGGAAGATGCACTGACTGTTGTGATCTACGGTCAGGCAGACGCGGCAGAGGCTGATGTCCGGATTCATCCGCGTCAACATCCCGCTGTCGATCTGCATGAGGAACGCTGTGCGCGGACGAGCCTCCTCTCTCTTTCTCTCTCGCTTCTTCGTCGTCGTCTTCGGGGGACCGCGAGCGTTCCGCGAGCGTTTTCACGAGCTCGGCGAGCCTCGACGCGACGTCATCGTCGGGGACTCCGCAACGCTGACCGCCACAGTCGCACACAGACACGCGTCGTCGCTGGGTGCTCCTTCTCTTTTTCCCCTGGTGCGTCCCTGAACGCGGTTGGTAGCGCGGCCTGCTGTCGCTCGTTCGAACTAGCCTGTGTCAGTGTGGCTTGCTCGGCTCGACGGTTTGACGTTTCGAGGCATGCCGTAGCCGACGGTGCCCGTCCATCCCGATAGTTACTGTTTACGCTGTTAATTCGTCGTCGACATGCCTGTAAGTTCCTGCGCTTTGTGTTGAGCGACTTTTCCAAGTGAATGCAGGGCGTCGCCCGTTTCGACTTAACCAAAGTGTCACTTCTCTGTCATCTTCTAGATTGCTGTTATTTTTCTTGATTCGCTGGATCAGAAGCTCTCGCCTACGAATTATTGTCACTTGGACAATGACAAGCGATCATATATTTTTACATGCAGAAGAGTAGCATAGGACGAGAGCGTGACATTAGACTCCACGAGGGAGCGGATTAGTCATCAGTCTTGTTTGTAACCTCAAGAATTTCCTGTTGATTGTTTTAGGCTTATCATTCGAGTTTCACCAAGAGCCATGGCACCATCGGGAACATGGCGTTACTGCCGATCAAAACCACATTCAGGGGTCCCGCGCCACCGTTCAACAACAAGGAGCAGGACATCATTGACGAGGCGTTGTATTTCTTCAAAGCAAAC
The DNA here is from genome assembly GCA_021460005.1 of Tetramorium alpestre. Classification (NCBI taxonomy): domain Eukaryota; kingdom Metazoa; phylum Arthropoda; class Insecta; order Hymenoptera; family Formicidae; genus Tetramorium; species Tetramorium alpestre. Next base: position 345,690 of record JAJVSH010000166.1, on the reverse strand, counting down.
GTGTTCTTCAGAACGTATGAGATTAAGGTAATTAGAAGCTCGATCTCTATCGCGAGATAATCAGACTTCGTGTAATAAGCTGTGCTTTTGTTGCAGAGCGAGGCCGACCGAGTTTTAATATACATCACCCTATTTATTACCGAATGTTTAAAGAAGCTACAGAAGTGCGCGACCCAGCCACAAGCCATGAACGAGATGTTTTCCCTTGCGATCGCAAAGTTTGATATACCCGGTGATGCCGGCTTTCCCTTGAATTCTGTATACGCCAAACCTAGCAGCCCTGCGGAGGCAGGTAAGTGCCAAACTCGAAATTAATAGTAATCGATAAAGAGCACACATGTATTTCCAGATAATATAACATTGTTTTCAATTTTAGATCTTATGAGGCAATATCTTTATCAAATCAGGCAGGAAACGGCTGTTAGGATTGTTGAAAAAGTATATGGCGAGGATGGAAAGCCGAGCAAATGGTGGCTCTGTTTCGCAAAAAAGAAATTCATGGACAAATCACTATCTGGACCCGGTCAATGAGTTATATCTCCTTTATAGAGCCGGTCTTTTCAACTTCTTGGTAAGCTAACTGATAGTTAAATCATACGTCTGAACTTGTCAAAATTTGAAGATAAAGACAAACGTATAATTTAATTATACGTTTGTCTTTATCTTCAAATTTTGACAAGTTCAGACGTATGATTTAACTATTAGCTACTAAGAGGTTGGAAGAACCCGTGCATATTGTTTTGAAAATATGTACGATTGAAAAATAAACCAGTTATAAAAAAACCCATTATTCGCTTCTCGTTATATTTTCACTTGTTTTATTACAGCTTGTATTACAAATATTCTAGAAGAGTTTTCGCAAGTGATATAGAAAGGAAGATTATACCAAAGTCGTCTGTTTTAGGAAAGAGATATTTATTTTTTTTACAGGATACGTCACGATATTGATACATGATACGCAGCAATAAAATGATGCATCTTGCATTGCGGATGTTAACAAAATAATTATCGTTTCCTGCGGAGAGACAGTGTGTTTCGTCTCTTCCAGGCTGCACGACGTGAACCACCAATTGTTTGTGAATAACGATGTCCTTTACCTAATCCGCGAGAGCTTCTACCGGCGGAGGTCTTACCACGGAGCTCACGGTGTTTGTGCACCGCGAAGCAGATCCAATTTACCTTGGGGTCGTTGCGAATTGCCTGAAATAAAAGCAAATGTTAAAAATGCCCGACGAACAAATCTACAAAATAAATCTCGGACTTTATATTGTGTCAGACATCCAAGGAAGATAAATAATCATGATTATTCATTGGTAATAAAAAAATGTCATCATGCTGTCAAGCGCGAAAAAATATATTGGATATGAATTTATATATAATAATAAAATAGTAATTTTAGACGAAAAAGCTAAATTGGTTTTGAATATTACCTTGTGAGCGGGATCGACCAGAATTACTTCATAATATTTGTAGGAAGAGTCCTGAGCTACCCAGTAACTGTTCAGTACTCGCAATCCACCGCATCGGCGGCCGACACGTTCCTGCAAAAAATCATTATTCATGAAACATCCTAGTAAAAAAAAGAAAGAATCTTCAAATTGATAGTAGTTTCAGACATCCAAGGAAGAAAATGAATCAAAGTTATTCATTGTAAAAACTTCTATCATCATTTTTGAAAAATATAAATTTCAAGATTCTGTTTAGTTAAAATTAATATTAATAAAGCTAAAATTTCTGCATGTCTGTGAGATCAGAAGTACAGCTGTCTCCCCATTTCAACGTAAGAGTGGTGCATGGTACAATTCATCATATGAGATTTTCAAGATTTTTTTGTATGTATCTTGGCTATGCGTTCTCCAACATCTTACCTCGGCAACTGATTGCAGCTTCCTGGTTGGTTTTAATTGATTAACACCATGGCTCTTAGGTTTGCCATAGGTCGCACCCTTAGGAACTGGGCGTTTGCGTCCACCACGGCGTACGCGGATTCTGAAGATAACGAAGCCTGCACAAAAATGAGATGTGGCGTTTATTCTCCATTTACGAACATATATTCATCACATAAAAATAAATCAGATATATCAGTAGACAAAAGGGTATTAATCTCAACACAAAACTGTCAGAGTGGTGCAAGTCCAAAATCATCATTTAATATTCACATAAAAATTCTCACGTTTTGCTGCTAGGCGCAATAAGGCAGTTCAATAAAATCAATTGAAGAATTGCTTATCATTTTAAGTGTAAAATCAAAATTGATTAAAAGTCATGGAACCAAACTTGTTTCTCATGAAATAAAAAGTATATAAAAGACATTCAAATATAGAAAAGAACAAAACAATTAGATAAATTTATACAATGTCTCCATGACTATCGCAAATTGCCAGAATATATACTGACGAAAACAAAAAAGTGCTTATTTCTACTGTATACATCCGAGACGTAGACGTAGAAATGTTATTCAAATGTTATGTTTACTCAGATACCATCGTAGAATAAAACTGAATATTTTTACATGAGTGTGTTTTCCATCGAGCGAACAATCGGCTGAATTCTTACCTTGTTTGGCCTTGTAGCCCAAACGGCGGGCCTTGTCCGGCCTAGACGGTCTAGGGGCCCGGTGCATCTTGGTCAACTGACGGTACTGCCAGCATCTGACGCGCAGCAAGAAGCGGAGCACGTCGCTCTGCTTCTTGCGATAAAGCTCCTGCATGTACTTGTATGCACCCATCGCGAACCCCTAGACACAGGTAAATAGGCAGCTGGTTAAAGTGTGCATTAACATGTGATTCCTACACGCTACGAAAATTTCGTATAAACAATTCTCCCTTCCCCCAACGAAAAAAAAAAAGCGTATGCGTCTCGAATCGCCATTCTCGTCGGAGATGTCTCGCGAGGCGTGCACGAGGGAGAGAAACATCGAGCACGGGCGCGGAAAGATGTCCTCGAGGTTAGCGTTCCCATTGTGGCGAATATAACGGAATAACGGAGAGGTCGACGAAAAATATGAGAGGATCTCGAATTGGATAGCCCGGTGGATGATCCGTTCGCGTCCTGACACTCGTGAAATCTAGGATGTCCGTAATAAAACGCGATTTTCGTCGCACATCACTCACCCCACGCGACTCGAAACAGAAGGAAAGAATCCGGCTTTTGCTGATGGAGTCGCTCTTACAAGATGGCGCGTCCACGTCACTCTCCGCGGCCTCTGTGACACGGGGCGAGAATCGCGTGCGCGAACATCCGTCGATATTCAAGACAAAAAGTTCCGCTCTCTGCACAGGCATACTGAAGGAATGTATAAAGCGACATTCCTGTCGCTAATAAGATAAATAATCCTACATATTGAATTATGTACATACATATGAAACAACCATGGAGGAGTTTTCTTTCCTCCATGGAAATAACAAATGAAAAAATATTCTTCTTGATCGATATAAAATATTTAGTCACCAATATATAAACGACATTGATCCATTTATAGATAAGATAATGTTACAAAATTTTGGCCACATAGTTTGCATAATTATGTTAAAATATGAATCAATGCGTGACTAAACAGGAGCACTAAATAACAAATTGTAAATATGTCATTAATAATATGCAACTTTTTTCAACTGAAAAAATAGATATAACTTTACAAATGCAGTTTACTATTGCATGTATTAATACTACAGCTATATAAATTATATAATTTTCAAATATTGTAATTATTTAAATTTAAATATATCAGAAAATGAACGAAATACAAGGCAAAAATCTTCTAATTCAAAAAGTATTATTTAATTGATGTAATAATTGAAAAGTTTCTCATTACTAGACATCGGATTATACATATACATTTGCTTTATATTTACATATACAAAATGCATATAATGGGCTGTTCGCAACATTTTGCATAAAATAATACTTTCTTCATTTAAAGTGCATATTTCTGTATAAAACGTTAAACTTTTACAAATATAAAAATTTGAAATAGGCGCATAAAATGCGGAACGGCCATTTTCGGCTTACAAATTAATATTAATTGTAAGTGACAAGCGTCATCAATTTCAAATTGAAAATTTATAAAAGTATAGTGTATTGCCATAAGAATTATAATATAATTAAATAGTTACAAATGTTTATTTTCAAATTCTTATGATTTGTTGATTTTCCAAATATTTTTGTTCAATTTAAAGAGATAATTTAATTTGTGTTCAATTTGATGTTAAAGCAATAAAATATAAATCTTAAACCAAGTTGTTTCCTTTTTGTTAATGCACATTTTGTGCATATTTTGGACTTTTTTCATGCATATTTGCATGCATATTTTAGCATTTTGATTGTGCATATACTTAATCCGATGTCTACTCATTACGTTATTGTTTGAAGTATTTAAATTTAAACATTAATCTAACTTTCTGAAATAATTTTTTAAAAATTATTTTCTTCTTTACTTCCTTTATATTTTAAATATAACGCATAAACAGGAATCAAGTGTATATTTACTTACTCATAAATGTTTAGCTTTGTTTTCATATTTTTCTATAATAACGATCTTATTATGATCTTTTAAATTAGCATAGATATGTCGAAGATATTCTATTACATATTTATACATATTTTATATCTATTACATATTTATTACATATTTATTTTACCTATATATTGTTTTAATAAATTCTTATACCACTTGTTTAGTTCTAATTAATTAGTAAAATTTTTTAAAAATATGGGTTTAAAATTTTATTAAAAATATTTATTTATCATTACTTAAATAAATATATAGATAGTAAACTTACTGCTCTATTCTTAATGCGAAACATCGATATATTTCGTTTCTATACTAATTAAACCAAGTGAAGAAGAAAAAATATTGATGATGAGATCTGCGGTATATTTTGAAGTTATAAATGCTATATGATAAACTATAAATTGTAATATTTTAAAGAAATTAGAATAGGAAATTCTTTCACATAATTTTGTATTTAGTTTATAAATTATAAATGTAAAACAAGAAAGGTATATTTTTATATAACTATTGAATAAGATTTTTTATTTAGTTACATTCATTTCTAAAATCGTCTTTTATGTTAAATTACATATTTAATTGGTCTTCTAATTAAGAAAATGTTAATTGCAAATTGATAATAGAAAAATCGTAAGTATAAATCAATTTGATACATTTAATACTTTCTCTGAAATGCATATAGTAAAGAAATTAGAATATTGATACACATACTTGAAATACAATATCAGTTCTAAAAAAAATAAAAATGCAAATATACTGAAGTTGAGTGCAAGTTTCGATTTTTTAATGCTTTTTCGCGGAGTAGTGTATGTTGATTTTTTTACGAGTAATAAGTGAAAGTCAAAATGACCATTTCTTCTTCAAATCTTGATAACTTGATCAAAAAAAATCGCACAGCGATCAGCAATCAAATTAAATTAAAGGAGAAGAATTAGGTTTTTATTTGATGTATATAACATGCTCGAAAAAAAATTATCCAAGTCCGTGCACGCTTCCAAACTTGGCTAATTTTAAAATCTCAAACATACTCTTTATTTAAAAGGTTCCTGTTGCATCAATGTCCCTCTACTCAAAAAAATATATACAGGGTGCTTGCGCAATATACACATCAGTAAGTCGGGTTGCCTATCTGCCTATTGACAGGGGCAACCTGCCTTTACTGACCATGGAACATAAGATTGGATTACAAATCGAGCGGAGAATGAAGAAAAATTGAATTTTATCATTCTGATATAGTATAAAATTCTGATATAGTATAAAATACAATTATATGTGATATAAAATAAATACTTAATAATTAATATAGATAATAATAATACCTATAATAGGCAGATAGGCAACCCGATTTACTGATGTGTATGTTGCGGAAGCACTCTGTACACCATTTTAAAGCTGGGTTTTTAACCTTTAATTTAAAAAAAAGTTTGCTCTATTATTTCTCGCAGAGTTATGATCTGTTAAATTTTGGTAATTTTTGACATAAATTTAGTGTTGCCATAATTCTTTTGCGTAGTGTACATTCCTATTTTTTTATAATACGATTTTTACGTTNATNANNT